>RPOG01000058.1:1064204-1198844 GCA_008086565.1 Thalassoma bifasciatum
GCTCAGATCACGTGACTGACGGGCGCCTAATAGCTGTGAGTTTAGGCACTCGTCACTCGTCCCATTTCCAATATGGCCGCGCCTGCCGTTTAGCCCTAAAACGGAGCTGCAGTAACAGACGGGTGACGTCACGGAGACTACGTCCATGTTTTATACAGTCTATGGTCTAAACTGTCTACAAAATAACTCTTAAGCCTATTCCTCGTCTCTTTTAGGTGTGATCACACGGAATCGTCATCACACAGTTATTACAGTGATCTCTGTGTGATGAATCAAATAAACACTTGTGTTTTTGCAATTAAGACACTCTGAGCTCTGATTCCACCGCTGTATTTCTGCACGTCTCTGTCCAGTTGTTGCAAACTTTCAGTGGTGCGTGACACAGAAATTTTCTGTGTGTTGTACTAAATTTTAATTTCAGGAGGTCAGACTTAATCCTGCCTTTTTGTTCTTTACCAGGTTAAGTAAAACTTAGGATGAGTCAGTATTCTCTAACATTTGAAACCTTATCAAGAGCAAACTGTAGGGTGTTTATTATGCAAGAAAAGTGAGCGATGACAGTATGGACAGGCACAAAGAACTGTGATTATTTTGTCTGTACAGTACAGGCCTCTGAAAGGCCCAAACTAAAATTAGGGTCTATTTTTTCTATTTATCTTCATACAAGATTTTTCTGTTTATCAATGTGATTGCCCGACAGTTGTGATGAGTTGTTTTTTTTTTTTATTTCCAGCAGAAAACATCATTGTGTGTTGACGTACTGTGTATTTCATTAGAATGATGTCTTGTCTTATTTGTCACTCGTTGATTTCAATCACCATTTTAGGAAAGCTTAAAACATCATTTATATTTGAAGCTTTAATGTTGTCCCATTAGAACCAGAACAGGTTGCAGTGGCGTCTGCAACATGGATGCAGTATTGATGTAAGATTTAATTGTTTTCCATCTGTTGGAACAAAGCTTTGAGACAGATGTGCTGCAGACATTTGGGCTGATGTTGCCTGTTGATTTTCAAGGGCATCAAAATCTTTTAAATTAATGATAATGTGTTTCCCACTTGTTTTAGAATCACTTAGATGCAGCCAAAGTGTAAATGTGTTAACAGTATTGTACTGTGAATGCTTGATGGAGGATTTCTGCACTGACCGTATGTGTAGCAGTGATGCAGAAACTGAAAGCAGATTTCTCCAGTGGTCATGACTCGCTGTACATCACCAGGAAATCCACTGCACGGTTAAACTGTGCGTTTTATTCCAGTTCCATAGATAATCACATCAGCACCACAGTCATTCAACAGGCCTGAGCTGAACTCCAGCAACAAGAGTCACAGTCAACAGTGTCTGAGTGTGTGGGGGTTGGTGGAAGTGTGTGTGTCTTTGTGTGAGTGTGCATGTATGTGAGTGTCAGCGTGCAAGTGGTAGGCGCTATTAAACATTCACCGGCTCACTCAGCTGCTGCTGCTGCTGCTGCTGCTGCTGTTAGGCTCCCAATCTGGGTCAAGTCTCCCTCCTCTCCTCCCTCAGCTACCTCTATCCCTCCATCCTCTCTTCCTTCTCCTCCTCCTTCTCTTTTCTCTCTCTCTTCATGCCAACTCTCTGTCTGTCTCTCTTTCTGCTCAACTCCCTGAGTGCTTTTCTCTCTGTCTCATTTCCTCTTCTCTGTTTTTTTCTCCTCCTACCTTCTCTCATCCCCCTGCTCTCTCTCTCTGTTTCATTCTCTACCTCCTCCTCCTCTCTCCCTCTCTCTCTCTCTCTTCCTGTCTCTCTCTCCCTTCGAGTGAGTATTTGCTTAGCTGGAGCTCAGAGGCAGGCCCATGTTCTCATCCAGTGTCCAAGTCAAATAAAGACGCCTATGAATTTTTTAAAGAACATGATGAATAATTTCTGTTATTTTCTGTGTGTGCATGTTTGCACAAAAAGTAATAACCTCTCAGACTCAAGCACAGTAGAGAAAGGGGGTTACATGCTGTACCCGTCTTGTTAGTGTAGCATCTAGCAACATGCAATCACATTCACACAGGTGTACATGGCAGCTTTACAGTCCTCGCTATCACTCTTCTGCACGCCAACACTGCTAGCTGCTGCAGCTTTTCTCCACCGCCTCAACCTCCTCCTTCTGTGCTAAGCTTTCAGTATTGTTGCCTGCACTAAGATTTACTGTTCACGTATGTGTTTGTTAAGAGGGATTAGTTCTGCCAACAGAATCCTCATTGCTGCTTGGTTTCTTTGAGAGCTCATTTTAAATCAGACTTTTTCTGCCACATGTAACTATACAGTTCTTTTTCTTTCAATGATCAGTTCCTTTTTTGATTTCTATAACTGAGCTGTGTAGATTATTAGTCATTAGTAGTTTAAGATGTGATGCAGTGCTAAATACAGGGAAAACAATGTCTTCACGAGTTCCAGCTCAGGTTTCAGGTCTGAAAAATACAGCCACCTATGGGTCTGGCATGCTTAGAGCCACACTTTTTTTTGATGGATTTGTGGACACATGATGCATGTAGACAAATTTTGTGGACAAAAAAAGGGGAATATTTGTTTTTGGAAACACCAAGCTATATGTGTACAAAGCCTGAGAGACTTTTCAAAAGCTAAGGAAACCTTTGCAGGTGTTTCCAGGTAATTATTTAATGACAGTGTGATACCATTAGTTTATGATATCCTAAAATTCTGTTCTATACAAACACTAAACTTTATGTTATCCAAACTGTAAGATGTCATCATCACAACTGGAAGAAATAAGTGCTATTTTTCTCTGTGTAGAATATAATATAAAAGTTTCGCTTTAAGATTTGAACAAATGAAATACATTTACGCTTCCACGTTTTTCTGAAAAGCACCTGTAAATGTTTTTCTCAGTTAGTGTACACAGTTAGTGTACACAGTGGGTGTGTGAAAGTAAATGAAGGGCACTTCACAAAAGCCACTAAACAACAAATAAATAAAACATATCAACGTCTCCTGTCACTGCACAAGCAGGTACTACTGCTGCTGACGCTTCAAATCTGCTGCCTGCCTGCAGTGCACCGCAGAGGTATCAATTTAGGAGCTTCAAACACACAACTTAAGAAATGTGTGTGTAGTGGTAGTACACTTTGTTTCCCTCTCATTCTCTTTTACCCATCCAACGGTCAGCAAAACACTATATTTAGTTCTATATGATGAATAACAAACTGGTTTGAGTCACATTGTGAGACAAATGATGTGTTCCTGTTTTTTTTGACTCAGTCTGTTTCCTGGCCCTGCAGCTGGCCTTGCAGCTGTTATGTGTTTTCCTGAAACTGTGACTCATTAGCTGTAGGTGAGCTGTATCGCCTTCAGCCAAACAATTATGCACACACATGGATGCATGCACGTGGCACAGACACACACACACACACACATATTTTTTAAACTCATGTGCACATACAATTAGAGTTTTCTAACGCATATTCTGCGTATCTTTTTGCACCTTTCATCCTGTCAGCAGCCATCACTGCTCACAGACTGGGAAGAATCTCATCTAACAGCTCTGCTGTAGAGGCCCTGTTGCTGCATGAGCTACATGTGGCTGCTATTTTGAGGTGAGACAAAGTGCTTGCAGCTTTGACATCTTTTTAATGTGTCTCGACCAGAAGAGGAGATTCTTTCGCTCTTGGGTTTCTTTGCAGTAAATAAGCTGTTTTCTTCTTGCAAGTACTCTTCTGTAAACACATTTTCTTGCCTGAATATAGCTTTTTCTTTGAACAAATACCACTGATTAAATGTGTGGATCTACAGGCTCTTCAGTGTAATAGAGGAGTGAGGAATGACTTACTTCCAATTGCCGCCTTGTTGCTGCACGGATCAAAATCCTCCCTTGAGCACATGTATTTTTTGCACATCATACTTTGTTTATGTTGCATCAGACAAATGCATGTTGCAGCTCTACATTAATTCATGACACGATGATGAATCATGAATCATGAAGCACTTACCGCACAAAAGCATTTTGGATTCTACCTCCTATCTCTACCTCTTCACTCCACACCTCCATGGAGCAGAGTTGTGAACAGCACTTGTCCGCAGCCTGTTGATGTTTCTGATGACAGCTGCCATCTCTACAAATAGCCTGAGATGTGGTGAGAACATTCACAGCCCTGTCCTACACCGCTTCACTTTCAGCACTGTGCAGCGTGTGCAGTGGGAGTTGAAGATGTGGCTGCACTGAAACTGATATTTTATCCGTCACTGTTCGGCACAAAATACAGAGGAGAACAAGTTTAGTGTGTGCAGGAGACAGACTGTAGATTTTACACCCATCCACATGGGACTGTAAGGTGGTGCAACATCTCTTTCTCCTCTTAGGTTTTCAAATAGTGTGTACTATCACTTCAAAACTTTATGATAGAATAAAAGAACAGAGTTAATATCAAATAAAAGCCGGAGCTCACTGGTAGGGGACATTTTCAGCCCTTAATGTGCAAACATTTCCCTTTGATGGAGACACTGTAGAGTTAAAACAGTCATCTGATTGCAATTAAAGACAGAGACAGCTCTCCAGCTCCTCACTCCCTTTGAAAGTTTCCTGTCCTTGAGCTGAGAAGCACTAGATTCAGCTGCAAGAAACAGTGCAGAAAGCCCTGTGAAACAAATTTGTGTGTGAGTAAATGTGTGTTTATTGGAACTCTTCAAGTTTGTTTCGACTCGATGAAAAGCAACAGCTGTGCTGCTGAAGTGCTGAAGGCTCTTCCACCCTCTTCGTAATTCACATGGACACTTCAAGCTGCAATACACTTTTTTGCACTTATGGGCAGGACAGCAATGTGATACTGAAAATAATTTATCTCAAGTCAATAATTTTGGCTTCTTACACATTCAGCAGTCATGAGACAATATTCGTGTTCTTAAGCATTACATTTCAAGCTGTATGGTGAATTTAAGTTCAGTGTTTATTCTCTTTAAGATCTTCAAGAAGTTGGTATCTGCAGAGTGTAGATCAAGCTCTCATTCATGAAATATAAACTGGGAATGTAGAATCAGAGTGGTTTGCAGAGCAGCAACACAGCACAAAAATACATTTAGCTAGACTTTGAAGAACCAGTAATATTGAAACGGCTGTCCCAGCACAGCATGCCATGACTTAGTTCATAAAGCACATAATGACGCCTGTTAGAAAGATGACATCGCAGCACCCAGAGGAGGTGAGACTTATTGCTGCTCTGCATGACACCACAGAGGTTTGTTTGAGGGGGAGTGGCATGAATGAGAGCAGTCACAATGACTCGTGAGGGAAAAGAGAAATGATGGCTTCCTAAACATCTGATCACAAATGACATCACAATGTGACCCCCGATACTTTGACGTTATGCCTCTCAAGATGATTGATTACGCTGCACTGTTAAATTGGTGTTTATGTCTTATAGTTACCTCTTTCAGTATTCTGAGAGACTCCCAACATGAGTCAGCAATGAGACAAGGTTTGACTTACAGCAGCATGTTACATCACCAATCCTTTCAGAAGTTTTCATGTACCCTTGAGCTCATGTTATTGGTTTGTTTTTAGTCAATTCTTGGATAAGAATGTAAGGCCCAGATTTTTTTAGTTTTCCCAGGTCTTCAAAACTATCTCAACTCACTGAAATTCACCTTAGAGCTTTAAAAACTACATTATTCACACAGAAATTGAAAATCACATGGTTCACATGTTTTATGAAAAATTATATCCAGCTTCTGCCTTTCTATACAGATACCAGCACCAGTATCCCCATCAATACAGCCTGCATGTACTATTGGATTTCAGTGAGTACCCCAGTCAACTCCATAACCACCAGAAGCAAATAAAATCAACCTGTAGTTGTTAAAACAGTGTGAAAATAAACTAACAAAACCACTGTACTTGTACCATAGAGTGCAATATCGTTCTAAGCAAAAGACTTTTTAGAAAAGTGGATGACATAGCTGCTTTTCTAAAGAGAGGCCACAGTTTTAATATCTCCCCCTTCACAAAGATGGTGTCTGCCATCAAAGTCAGTTCTAATCAGCCTCTTTTATTTCATTTCTTTATGTTCATTTTTGGAAAAGCTTCGTTGTATGCTGCTATTTGATAATTTCGCGACACTATTTTAAAGTAACGTTTCTCTGTTTTGATTTTATTTTGCAGCCTCAGCAGTCTATCATTCCTGCTAACGAAGTAGCTCATACTCACACGGTCACACACGCACTGTTAATTCAACTTGCCATGGAGAAAATAGTGTGATTCGCTTGAGTAGGTCCCTGGACATGAATCTAAAGACAGTAGGGAGCGTGCAGAGCAATCAAGTGATAAAGCTTATTATCTGAGAGGAGCTATATTCTAAGACTTATTATCTAGCAGGAGTTAAATGACTTTCAGGTCCTCAAAGGCCTGATGGCCTGGTTTGACTCGGCAGGAGGGAAAAAGAGGAGGTGGAGGAGTGGATGCATGAAAAGAAATAAGAGGAGGGGATAGGAGGGAAAAGCAAAGAGATGATGGAGGTGGAGAAGGAATAGAAGGATAGGAGGGGGAGAGGGAGAGTGAGGAGAGGTTGTGTAGGGGTAAAAAGATGAGACGGTGGAGCAGAGGTGAAGTATAAAGACAGGAGGAGGGTGGAGAAGGTGATTCACAGGCGTGGGCACTCACTTTTCTGTCTTTTTGCAGCTGCTGTGAAACCAATTTTCTGGTTAGAGGTGGGAAATATGCTGTACTTCATAAAGCTGCAGAGTGCTGCATTGTGTCTTTGTTGAGGCAGTTCAGATAGTTTACTACTATAGATGCTGGAGATAGTTTATTGCCGTGGATACCACAAGTGTTGGCATAGCAACAATAGATTTTGACCGTCTGTGCTCGAATGGAGGGAACAGAAAGGTTGGACTGAAGCTTCACCAGAGTTATCAGCACACTGATAAATATGACGTAACAGGTGGTCGTAAAAAACTTACTGCGAAAGAATCAGATACCAGTGATGGTCCCGATGCCACAAAAATGAAAGGATTTTAGAGTGTTTGTTCATTATAGGGAAGCTTTTAAAAGTGTGGAGCTCAATTTCTGCAGTGAGACCCTCACTGCAAACTGCCTACGCCAAAAGACAAGCTGACTTTGAGGTGGGGTCCAAATGAAGCGATGCCTGATGAGGTCACCTTTAATTCAATGTCACCCAGACAGAGGTTATTGGTGTGTTTGTGCGTTGTAGCATATGCAATGACTGCATGACTGCAGCCTTTGGGAACACCTGTGTAACTGTTCAGAACAACCTGAATCAGGTCAACTGTCTGACACTTTGCCAGCACATACAAACGACACAAGGCACCTGTGTTTTCTACTGAAGAGGACATGAGCCAGTGAGAAATAAAAAATCTTTGGAGGTTATGTCTGAATAAGAAACAACTCCCCTTAAGTCAGAACTCAAAGAAAAAAAGTAGAAATCCAAGAATAAAGCCAGAAATATATCAGCCAGAATTATGAGGCGAAAGTCAAATGTTCTCTAATAAAAAATATCTTGAATTTATTCCTGTGTTAAAAAAAAAGTCAGATCAAATTCTTTTTATGGCCTTACTTTTTACTGTTCTCCATTTTATGTGAAAGGGAAAAAGTTGGCAGATTTTCCAGATACACTCTTAAATGCCTAAAAATAAATTCTATCAAGCTCCCTGAAAAAGTTTTAAACTAAGAATCATTAAGAGATTTATCATCCACTGATAAGAGAAATTCAGAGTACTATTCATAAACTAGACATCTAAAGATATCTTTACAAATGGTCACAGTATGATTTACAGGTGATGTGTTACTTTTCACAGATCACACAGTCTGTGCTTAGTCGTCCTCCCTCTGCTGATCTGAGTCTTAACAGGTACAAAGACATGAAAGACTGCTTATCTTTGCTGCAAGTTGCACTAAAAGAGTAAGACTATAGGAAAACAAAAAGATACAATTTGTTTAAAAATGATTGTTATTAATGTATAAATTCTAGTTTCAAAATTAGCATCTTATGCTTCAACTGAGCAGATGATGTTATTTTACAGGTTTATTATGAATTTTTCAAAAATGTGTTGACAATTCATTTACAAGTGAACTCACATAGAGAAACAAGGAGCATTTTGCATAGAAAACAGCAGTGAGCATTGGACCTATTTGTCCTTATAGCTTGTAATAAACAGATTTAAGTGTTATGGAAGGAAATGAAAGCACAACAAATCTTGTTCCTAGTGTAAGGTACGAATCAAAACAAAGTATCTTTACCTGTTGATGACGGTTTATTTTATTAGCTTGAATACAGGCTTTACTTCTTTATGGCATCATCCACCTCATGTTCACTTTGAGGTGTGATCAAGGTTCATGAGAAGGACCTGAGGATGTTTTTTTTTTTCCTTACCTTAACCGTAAATGTTGCATGGATCCCCTTAAAGAGAAATACTTGAAACAAAGTTTTCAGGGGCTTTAAGTGGTACCCTACTTAACTGCTGTTAAAAATCCAAACATGGAATTAACAAACTGCTGTGTTTAGCCGCCCGGGCAGCCCATTACAGCAAGATATAGCTTCCAGCTTGAAGAGTGCTAATGAGCACACTGCAGCAGTGTCAGCCAGTCCCTCTTCACACATACAATATTGACAAAGCTAACACAAAGTATGGGCTGTGCAGTCCAGAGATAAGTGTTATTCTATGTAAATGAACTCAACACTCCTCAGATTTAAAAGCACTTAATTAGCATGAGTTGCGGTGAAAGCTACTTAAACATAAGAGACATTACAGAGGTCAAAAGAGTTTAAAAGGAATAAAACAATGCATGTATTACTCACCACTTATTTGCTGAATTGGAATCCAATGCTCTTCTTATAAAGTTTATAATGACATTTGTGGAAATCTAAAAGGAAAAAATAGACAGAACTAAAAGAAACAGCCTCATTTGGTTAAGATTATTCTTTATTATGAAGTGCCACAAAATGCTTTGTGTTCATTGTGCTTACATTGTCTGTATTCTGGCTCAAAAAAACCCAGGAGATCCTCTCTCTGCAACAGAGAGCCAAACCTCCTGAGATAAGGTGTGTCAGATAACGCTATACAGCAGTAAAAACGTCTCAATCCAAAGGATTCCTTACAAACCCTCTTGCAATAAATGATTATTTATCATCATCCTTTAACTCGGTAATACAAAAAAAGAAGAGAGGTCAAGCTAGTACAAGTTTTTAATTCTTCTCTACCTGAATTCTAGTTAGTTTCATTGTGCTACTTTCTTTAAGGTGGAGATGACTAGAATGGAAGTGCTTAGAAAGAACAGACCTGGAGCTCACCCAGAGACAGACAGACACACACACACACACACACACACTGAGCCTCTCTGCCTCAAAACCACCAAACAGCTACACAACAACAACTTCAGCCAAATACCCTCAGGACTTTTAGACGGTAGTGCAAAGTTGCAAAAAGGTTTTAATGCACGGTGATACTGTTTGTGACACGTAAACAACAGCTGGAGACACCACAGCTCGAGATGCTCTCAGTCAGCCTGGAATCCAGACAAATCTGTGCACTGTTTCATTTGCTCTGACAGATATGTCTGGTCCCCCACTCTCATAGAGAGATTTCCATCTGCCCTGATTCAGGTCAGGCCAATCACAGATGTTAATCTAATGTGGGGCTGACTCAGGAGCATCACTGAGTTCTTTTCATAAAAACAAGATGGCTCTAGAGTCACTCTCTGCTTTAATTGGATGTTAAAGTGTAAAATGTCATGTTATGCACAATTAGTCATTGCTAGCTACTGGATCTTGTGCCAAACTTCTAATTGATTAGATACCAAATAGATTTAAAGTTGGAAGTAGCCACATAGCTTAGCAGCCTTCCACTATATCAGACATTCATGTACTTCAGTTTGTAAAACAACAGAGAGGCATGTTGTTTTTATCACTGTAGCTGGTAACGCCCTTTAAAAGTCTGAAATAAAAAAGGGTTTGGGATTATTCATACTTTTCTCATACTCTCATTTGTTTGTTGACTGACATGTAATAATGTAATCCATCACTATGGTTAAAAATATGTTCGGTCCATGGTTGGAAAAAAAAGATGTATCTAAACCAGGGATCAGTGTGACATGTATTAAGGAAAACGAAGGTAATACTTTCATTGCATATTTTCTACAGTTTTGTTGCCACACTTGTGCTTTTATGTTGAAATTGCATTTGTATAGCCCCTGGGGGAAAAAAACTAATTCAATGTTTCTTTTTCCTACTTTGTATGTATGGCTGTTGTGAGTGCTTTATCCGAGGCTTAAAGTCTGATGATGAAAAAACAAACACAAAAATTGAAAGCCTAATAAATTGGAGCTCTATGACTAATCATGTGATACATTTCAAATAACTGTGGCTCAAATCCCAACACATCAAGGGGGAGAGATAAGACCTGCAATTTGCTGACTCACATACTCATATCTCCACTCACAACAAATGTGCCTCTTTCTTGTTGACTTCAGAGTTGCATCTTTTTTAAGGCTTCTATGTAAAAAGAAACATACTGTCAAACACATTTTGTAAGTACCAATAAATGTCATCTGTTTGACTCAAAGATGTAACCAGATCCGAAGGCCTTTGACAGCCCATGTTGTCATATTAGTTGTGTAACTTTTTGTCTGAGATATAAATGAAACCTAGTTGGCCTATGAATAAGTGTAGGAGTTTCTTTTGTCCCTGCAACTGTAAAAGATGTTGGATTTCAGTCAACCCCGTCTCTAATAGAGTAATGTCATGCCTGAGGAAACTCTGTAATTATCAAATCTTCTACAGTCAGAGATTCACTTCTGAGTGTTAAACTCATTTATGTTCAATTATTGAACGCTTGACAAAAATTCTCCCTGTGTGTCCTCATCCAAAGCTCATCAGCCACTCACATGTGTGCGCATGCATCTCTGTCTAAACATAGTTACAATCAATATCAACAAGCACTCCTTATTCTGTGTGTGCTCAGTCCGTCTCTCAGGGAGCTCCATGAATTCGAGGAAAAAGTTTTTGAGCTGCAGAGAACTGGGTTCAGCAACACTGGTATTGGCCACCTAGGTCATAAGTCAAACCATCTACAAGTTGGGGTTGGTTGGAGTCAGCTTGTCTGTGGGTGTATCACTCATAAAGTTAGCCCCTGGTTGGTCCAGTGGGAATAAATGAGGCCTAGTGCAGATCCAAAAGGACTCAGTGCGGTGCAAGCACTAGACTGTAAGAGCTCAGCTGCATTGGAGCATTCAGCTAAAGAGTATTCTTTTTCTGTGGTTTAAGAAAGCACACTTATAGTTCGAAAGTGCTCAAGAAGGGTAGATGAATAATGCATTGAATTTAAAGTTGACTGGGGTGCAGTATCAACAATTCACCAAATGTTGACCAGGTTTTCAGCTAGAAAGACATGAAAAGTTACACTGTGTATGCTAACTATACTTCAAGCTAAGCCTAAATGCCTTTCAAAAGTATTAATCTTAACTAGTGGTTTGATTTGTACCAGGACAAAGTTCTGATGGGTATCCTATTGGTTATAAAAAGGTGAGTTGAAGGCCTGTTACATCACTCTTCTGCTTGATGCAAGGTGTTGTTTTAAAATTCAAGGACCAATTATAAACTGTCAAAAGTCATGTATGGCCAATAACTCCTTCGGGGCAAAATTTACCCCAAAAATAGGCCCTCCTATAGTTATCAGCAGGCTTATTCAATGCTAGCGTTAGCCTAGGGCAGCTCTGTGGGGTTATAGTTCTTCTACATTAGGCCTCACACCCAGCAGGCAGCTGATCCCAGCCTCTCTCTAGCCTACATCCTACATTAGTTCTACTCACTAAGAGGCAGGCAGTGCATAACAAGAGAGGAAAGACAGGACTTTTATTTTTGTTGCTCTAACACTACATTGGCATGTTCCCTGATGTCTGTAATATTAGTTTTTTTTCTGTTTATGACTATAGGTGAAGTAAAACATACCTGATTTTTAGACTGCTATACAGTAGTAGGTAATACTTCATAACTTCATCATAAAATACCATGCATTAGGTGATTATTGCTTTTTAAGAGTCCTACGGAGGCTCCAAGAGAAAGATATTGCCCTCAGGTTTCTATCTATAGGATTTTGGCAAAACTCATAAGCTTTTTATGATGTTGGCATAGATTTCTTTCTTTTTTTCTTGTTTTCTCTTTTTTGCATGCAAAAAACATTAATAAGAAAAAAGGTAAACAATATAATTGGAAAAATTGTACTCAAAAAAGTGACATATGCTTTGGCCTGTAGTGATAGAAAGAGGTTGGCAAATATACTACATACATACGTACATAAATAGAAATTAAAGTGCAACAAATAAGTTAATGTTTTGTTGATACCAAATTAAGTATAAACCTATGAATAAAACAAATAATGTCCAAAAGAATAAATACATAAATAATCATCAAATAAGTCAATAAATAAATAAATAAATAAGTAAATAAACAAACAGTTGTTCTTTACCTCAGTAGTGGAGAGAATATGGTCACTTGGTGCAGCAGAACATTATTATCAATATTATTACTATATTTATTACTATTATTCCCCCCAAAAAAACGAATTTCAGAAGAAAAAAAATTCCTTCACTGCATCTCAGTGCAGTAGCAATAGGCTCACTATAGTCTTTGTCGTTA
Organism: Thalassoma bifasciatum; assembly: GCA_008086565.1. Lineage (NCBI taxonomy): Eukaryota > Metazoa > Chordata > Actinopteri > Labriformes > Labridae > Thalassoma > Thalassoma bifasciatum. The sequence goes on from RPOG01000058.1 coordinate 1,076,812, forward strand.
TCCTCGTCTCAATCAGTGTCTCGAAACGTACAATGCCATACTGTATCTAGATGCCAGGAGGAAGCCGTGTTAGTATTATTGTCTCTATCCACAATGGACAGAGATAGAGGAGGTGATCAGTTTTTTGAGGAAGTGCATGCGTAGTTCAGTTAAATCCTTAAGTGGGCAAATCTCAAGGAGAAAAAATTGTGCTATCTTCATCATCTTCATCGTTATGAATAGGCTCCAAGGAAAGCGAGGTGGCAGAGGAGGGGGTGAGAGAGGGAGAGGAGTAGGGGAAGCAAGGTCATATTCTGAGCAAAAATAGGTTGTTTGTGTCTGCAGTTTAGTGTGTAAGGATAATGGTAATTCATGTCTGCAGTTTTGTCTCTTGTTTTATCTACGCAGGGGGTCATGCATCTAGGGGGCCTAAAGGAGAGAAGGGGCCTTTGAAGCAAGCCGACTCGTAGTGCTTGTTCAGGTAACTCTTGAGCGCGAAGGTCTTGTTGCAGCGTTTGCACTTGAAGTGCTTGAAGGCCGAGTGGGTCTGCATGTGAGCACGCAGGTTGGAGCGGTCTGCAAAGGCCTTGCCGCAGTGGGCGCATCCGAATGGCTTCTCCCCAGTGTGCGAGCGCATGTGGCCCTGCAGAAGCCAGGGTCGACTGAAGGCTTTCCCGCATACATCACACTTGTGCTTGAGGTCATGTGTGAGCAGATGCATGGCCATGGCGGGCATAGACACATACACCTTCCCACAGGTGGGACATTTCTTTGCCAGTTTGCTGTCTAGCGAGCGATGCGTCTGTTTGTGCCGACTCAGATTGGAAGACGTGGCGTAGGTTTTGCCGCACTCATTGCAGGTGTGCCTCTGGATGCTCCTGGGGCTGCTGATGGCTTTCCTTCTTGAGCGGCCGTCAGTGATGAAGAAGGCATCCACTGTGTAACCCTCGCTCACCGCTGCGTCCCCGTTGATGTAGCCGTCAGTGATCTCGGAGCCGGGACTGTCAGGGGACTCAGAGTCAGGAGCTCCGTAGTCACTGTGGATGCCATCGTAGAGGGGGTCAGGAGAGGGCACCTTGATCCCGCTGTCACTCTCTCCATCATACACAACAGGGCTGATGTAGTCACTGATGTAACCAGCTGACACAGAAGAAAGAAAAAGTTAGGGCACAGGAAACCTTTCATGAAGATCAGAAACATGTGTTAGAGGCTGGATTTTGAAAACAAAATCCTCATTGTTTGCCCCTTTTGTGGCCATGTCATCACTTTAATCATATAAACATGTATTATAAGAGAACTTTAATAAGAGCGAAAGAGGTGTGGGTGCATGTGTGCATGAATGAAAATTCCCCTCCAGCAAACACACAGCTTATATACACCAACAGGTAATGTAATAAACATGCGCTCCTGCACATGTGAGAGGAACAAGGGAAAAAAGAGGTTTGGATTAATGCCATCAGATTGCTGCAGTGAGTTGGACAGGAAGAACAGAGTGAAATCAGATAGTCCTCTCTCTTCAAGCTTATTCGTCTTCACAGAGACGGTAATGATAGGAGTGAGTTCACTGACCGGCATCACTGTGTCTGCATTGAAGTAAGTGCTTACTGAGTTTTGTTTACATCTTTATTACACCATCAGTAAAATATACCTCAATGCTACAGCTTGCTGCTGCTGCTGCTGCACTGAAAGAGGAAAAAGAAAAGAAAAAAAGGAATGATTATGGGTATAAATATTACAAAATACTGAAAGAGGGGGGAGTGTGGTTCTGCTTTTCCCAAATTCACAGGGGAAAAATAAAAGATGGCGACTCAGTGGATGGAACCTTGAACTCCACAGAGACTTTTTCTTTTGTTGGCAATTTATATTTCCACTTTTGCTAATATAAAGTTAATCAAAAAATGCATAACTGTATTTTAGGGGATGTTTACGAATTAATATCAGTGAGCTTTGAACAGAAACATTTTTAATACCAGTGAAAATCTGTATCGCCACATTGTCGTGAGATATCTGTCTCTCTTCTGCACACCTCTGACCTGTAGTGGAGTGTGAAACTGAAAATAAGCCTGCATTAGTCCAGAGATTATTCAGCAGTATAATTCCTCTCAGCTCCCAAAGGTTGCGCTTAAAAAGCTTTGTCTGTGAAAGATAAACGCACACACGCTGACCCTGAACTTAAGAAAGCCGATCTTTGGCGTGAAAATGAGCATCAGCACCATGGACAGATCCAGTGTGGTGCAGAGTGCTGTGCGAGGATGGTCGCGCTGCTGTGCAGACTCAGAGTAAGCAGGGGACTGACAGGGTTTTTTTCTGTTGTTGTTTTCATCACAATGAGAGGGTTTAAGGCCTACAAGGTTAGACTGTGGAGCATTTACAGCAGTAAGATTAAGAATGGTTGAGGTTTGCAGGTTGAATGATTGTACAAAATCTTTTCATTCAAGAGATCTATTCTTAAGAGAAAGGGGTGGTTTGTTTTGCTTTGTCTTTTTCTTTAATTTGGGTATTGAGGACTTCTTTCATATGACTTTCCATTTCTTTTGTTTTATCCAAACAGCTTCAGCTTTCCTTTGTTACATGAAAAGTTTATATGACAGACTATTTCTGACAAAATCATCAGTCAACAGAGCATACAAATGTATGAAAACTGATGGTTTTGATAATATATACTGGCCCAAGCTTAGGAGTTGGTGTTGGCTAAGCCTCTCTGAAGGCATGAGTCACTGCATATGATATACAGTGTTTAGAAGTAGCAACAGCTGCTTTTGCTAAATTTTTCTCTCTATCAAACCTAACATAAGTACCGGCAGTAAAGCAATACAGGCCCAATGTATGTCCTGAACTACACTGTAAAAGAGAAAACTTAAATTGCTGGCCTTAAAATGTTGTTGTTGGTTTTTTTTTAAGTAAACAAAGAAATGTCAAATTGTGTTGCGAAGCTCTTCAGAAGTACTTATCCAAACTACCTTCACTACATTTGTTGTGTAATGTTGATTTTGTGTCATAAGTTACGTTAGTAAAACTTTTAACTGTAGGTTTTAGGCAAAAGCTAAATTCTTTGAGTATGCTCCAGCAAAAGTGGGGTCTCAGGCTCAAATCTACAGGGGATCTTCATTTAGATTTTTAATTTCCCACATGTAAGACCATCTCTCCTGTGCAGAATTTATCCTCACACAGGAGAGTATTTTTGTCCGAGTGTTGTACTGAAACTCTAGCTTTACAGTTGCTCAACTGATCAAGAGTTGATAAGTTTATAAGTTTCCTGTTGGTGGGGAGGATGTGGCTCAGTAGTAAAGTTGTTGTCTTCTAGTCAGAAGATCAGAGGGACAAATCCTGCTCCCGCTTTTATTAATTGAATTCTTTGTTATTGAACTCAAAACTGGTGTTTGGCTGATCGATCTAAAATATCAATATATTGACATTGGTATCAGTACTGATCATTATGTGTGATGAGCTCAATATTAAAAATGATCAGTGTATTGCTGATTCCCTAGATATTATTATGTTTCTATGATACAGAACCAGTACGTGCAAGCTGTTTGATAACAATTATGTCTAAAATGCTTAAATATGATGATTGGTGATCTCAATGTTTTACAATCAAGCAGAAATACTTAAGGCACATGATTATTTTCTGGTTGAAAGAAAACTTTTTTACTTTCTTTCATGAACATGAATTGTTTTAGAGGTTGTGTGTTATTGATTGATTTTGACAAGCTGCTTTTCTGTGTAAAAGGTATCAGTATCTGTATTGATATCAAAGGTACTGGCCCTTTATTTACTTGGTATGAAATTGATACCAAATTTTGCAGTATCACAAAAACTTATTAGTGGGTTCAAATGCAAGATTTCTAGTTGGTCCCCAAACTCAGTAATCCAGTGCAGACAGTTATCTTGAATGTTGAGTGTATACAACTTTTTCATTTGTATAGTGTATAATTACTTATGAAAACCCTACAAAGAGGAAGCATACCAGTAAGTCTAAATTAAAAGCACACAAATATAGTCCAAAACGTAATGTGGAACTGTTTTTAATAGACTTCTTTTAGCATTATTTGTAGGTTTAATATTTTGATTACAAAAGAAAGTTTTTCAGTTAAGGTGGATCATGTGTATGAATAGATTTCGCAATGATGAGCCCAGGAGATGTATCTCAGGGGATTAAAGGTCCATAGTTTCATGTTTTCACATTTCTTTAAGAAAGTGTTTTGAGTGTTTGTGTCACCTCAGGGGATTTTTGAGTAGGAGCAACAAGCACTATCATAGCCTGTAGGTGTAACCCCCCCCTCTCGTGCACACACACACGCACACGTGAGGGGGCCAGGGGTGGGACATCAATTATTCCAAAAAGCAGAGGCTTGTTCCTGACATGCTGTGCTGCTCTTTATGAAAACCCGCATTTAGCTGTTAGCATCAGATGTAAGGGATGGAGACAAAAGGTGTTGAGGACAGGCACGCGCTGCTCGCTGCTCACTGCTGCTGACTGGCAGCTTTTTCCCTTCGCAGGCACAGGAACGCACACGGCACGTGAGCGCACAGGTTGATGCGCAACAGCGTGTCAGTGGCACCGAGGTGTCAGAGGGGCTGCAGTGGGTTAATTCACACCGATGAAAGAAAGTCTGGATTGTCGTCAAAATGTGACGCATGCGGTGGAGGAGGGGTTCAAAGCTCGAGGACAGTACTCCACAAAGTCAAAAGTGAAGACACCTATAGAACTGAAAAGGTGCTTCACGGGGCTCAGATCCTGCTACATTGACTCTTTTTGGACAGATAATATGTTACAGTTGGATGGTCATTCTTTCACAAAGAGGCGTACTTAATGTCAGAATGAAGGAGAGATGGGAATACATGAAAAGAAATCTGATCTGTCGTACAAAAATCTGCAGAGGCTGCAAAAATAAGACAGGCAGAAAAAGCCCCAGGCTTCATGTAAGATACTTTGGACCTTTGTTGGTCATGTTTTGGTCACATTGTTACATAAAGGATTATTACAGCGCTGCCTGTTCCTGTTGCACCTGGAGGCGGTTGGTGAATAAATTTGGTTGTGAAATGTCACAGAGTTTTCAGACTCTATGTCATCAGGTTGTTGTCTTTGCAGTTTGAAGAATAGGAAGAACGAGGTGATCCCCGCAGAGTGTGAGCCCAAATCAATGAAACACAGGACTTGCTGGATTTAGTTGATTTCCTGAGTGACCTTTCCGCTCTAGAGGCGTCTCAGCCAACTCCTGCAGCAGACCAAACCCTTCCAATCAAACCTTTTTTTTCTAAAGATTTTCTCCTCTCAGTAAATAAAGTGTCAGCTCATGTGGTGTGCTACACTCACTGAGCAGCGGGGAGTCAGTGCTTATTAAGATTGGCAGTTTTGTGTGTGTCCATCATCCAACATCCTGCACGTGCATGCTCCAGTTTCTCTGAAGCGCCCTGACAAGAATCAGTCTTTGAAGTCATCCAGATTGACTTGTTTTGACGCTAACTGGGAGGCTTGGAGGCTTTTATCTCAATAGGAGCGGTGATCAGTATGTGATAAATCAGCTGTTTGCAGTTATTCTGCAGTCATTGATCATAGACTGTTTATCTGCACTCAGCGACCCACAGGTAGCCCTATGTGAAGTTTTAAAGAGGAAGCAGCAAAACTATATTAAATTAAGATTAGCAGATTATACATCGAAAAATAAGGAACAAGAGTCATATCTGGTTATTGTAGTTGTCTTCTACTGCTCTGTCGACAATTTAGGTCAATTAAAAAGAAAAATCAGTCATGTTATCCAAGGCAAGAGAATCCACCTCAGACATATTTCAGCCTTGTTCCCCGTCATACTCCTCTTCTTAGTCAGACAAACTCCTTTGTGAGACACCTGTTAATGCAGCTTGTGTTGTCATCCTGACCTACCTTTGTCATGGAGCCGCAGGCTGAGGTCTGTCCGGTGCCGGTAGGCGTTCTCCAAATCCGCCCCGGTGGTGAAATCATCCAATTTCACCTTTTTCACCAGGAAAGACCTTGGCATGGTGCGACACCGACACACACGCGCGCACTCACACACACTGTCACAAACACAACGACACACACTCACAAACACAGCAGGGCGCCGACGGCCTGGCCAGCGTGCTGATTCGCCTGTTAACACACCAGCAAGACGGAGGCGAACCAGAGGAAGATTGTCGTCAGGTTGTGGAGGAAGCGCGAGCTGATAGCTGTTCCAGTAAAATAGTTCATCGACGTTTTTTATCTCTTTTTCTTTCTGTTCCCGTCTCTTTTCAACGTCTCCTGCTCTAGTCCTCGTGCAAAAAGAAAAGCGAGAAATGCAACTTCAGCACCGGACAGCTCCCTCCGGGGGGTGCCTGGCGCGCAGAGCCTTGCCAGCAGCCGAAAAATAAATAAATAAATAAAATAAACAAGAGGCGGTGGAAGGCACCCTGTGGCGCGCGCAGTGGCTCTCAAGAAGCCTCTTCAGGAAGAAGAAGAAGAAGAAGAGATGGAGGAGGTAGAGGAAGAGGAGGGAGGGAAACGCAGAAAATAAGAAGGTGAAAAACGGTGTTTGGAAGCTTTATAACGTCGGGCACCTCGTCCTTCCCTGCGCACCACAGAAGTCCTTCATCCCTGGTAACGACGGATCATTCACATCGGTCAAACATGACAAAAAGAAGAGTTCCAACAGCCTCCCCTCCTCTTCTCTCTGTATCCCTCTCTCTCTCTCACTCTCGCTCTCTCTCTTTCTCTACCCCTCAGCCTCTCTCTCTCTCCGTCTTTCTGCAGCTTCGGCGAGCTGCTCCCGTGTGTGTGTGTGTTGTCTCGCGATCAGCTGTTGGCATTTATACTGCGCGCAGAGAGAAAAGAGAGAGAGAGAGGGAAAGAGAGAGAGAGGGAGAGGAGGGATGGATAGACACACGGGAGGGAGTGCTTAATTTAATCCATCCCACATCCCTGGGGAGCGGCGACTGGCCCGGATGATTTATTGAAGCTGTTATCCCCCCAACCCCCCCTTACATTTTCTCTTTTTATCCTCCTTTCTTTCATTCTTTTTTTCGCCTCTTCTCCACCTTTCCCATTTATTTTGGGCGCGTGTGTGTTCGTGTGTCACTATTTATGTGTATGAGGCGGTCGCCATGTTTTGGGGAAGATAAGAGCGGGAGTTGTGTATTTTTAAAGGGACTGTGAGGACTTTCTAAGTGGTCTTCAAAATATGTCATCTTTGGATATAGACCTGATCATAGACCTCAATTTAAAATGAGATAATCAGTGCCAAAATAGGTTACAAATAAATGCTAATTCTTAGCCTTTACCGGATTGATATAAAGTACGCTTAGCGCTCATTGACAAAGCAATGCCAGCTGATTAAGTTTAGCTGTGAGAAACAAGATCAGTGTTTTTTCTCCACTGAAAACAATTTCTTGGATTTATTAAATTATAATCGTGGACACTGGAACTTGACTGTTTAAAAGAATGGGACAGAAGAGCAGAAGAAAATTAAACAGACGAGTGATATAGCACAGGCTAAGGGCTAAAACCATAGACTGTATAATCAATGGATGCCATGACAGTCGGATCTAACTGAGGTCTTCACAAAAACTGCTCCCCCTGGTGACTGGCTGCAGTGTAGGTCAAAATCTCCGCCCCCTCATGCATTCCAGGTGAAAGGTGGTAAAACTTTAGAACATTTTTACACCTCGTAGATATGTTTCTCACATCCTTCAAGTCCTCTTTTTTTGTGGAGTTGTTTTTCATTGGTTATTACATTATGGGGATAAAAGTTTAGTTTCATGCTAATTCACAGCTGCTGTTTATGTGTAGTTGTTTTCAGGGATACACAAAGTTTTGGGTAAGAGAGTCAAAATGAGAATAAACCTTCCAAAGAAAAAAATATATATATTTATTGCTTTTTTGTTACCCAGTTCCACCCAAGTGCTCTACTGCGCAGACTCTGGCAGCACAATGGCGGCTCCAGTAACAGGCCATTTTGGCTTCAAAACTGTACAATAGTAAAAGGCAGAGCCATGGTGTCCATTCTATATACAGTCTATGGCTAAAACACAGACTAAAGGCTAAGATGTGGACTGAAGGCAAAAACCCGAACCAAAAGCTAAAACACAGGATAAAGGCTAAAACGCAGACTAAAAGCCAAATCATGGACTAAAAACTAACATATGAACTAAAGACTGAAACAGAGACTGAGCTGTTTGTGACAATTTTCATTCCAACCGGCTTTCAGCATTTATACTGTAGTGATCTTTTCAAACTTGAGGGTCTATCAATAAAATTACTTTTGCTCTGCTTGGTAGATGAGCACCACCGTGGCATAACAAGGACTCACTAACCTTCCGTGGTACCAAATGCTAAATGTAGCTGGCTACTAAACTATGGTACAAATTTACAAAGCTTGCATGTTCTCACGTTTTAAACAACAGCGCTACATGAGTGTTGATAAATACATCACCTTGACACATTGTAGCCAGTAAAAAGTTGTCTTGAACAAAGAAAAGAAGTGTTAAAAGTAAGATCTGATTCCCATTCATCTTTCAAAACAAATAGATTTCATCACGACAGTTTGTGCCAGTCCTCCAGCCTCTGGCGTGACTGCAGTCCACTTTAAATGGATTCTCCTCATTGCCTCTCTTAGGACACGTGTCATTCAGCTATCGCAGCATTTTTTCATGATTTCTTCATCATTGTGATCTGAATTTGGGAGTACATACACTTGTTCCAGTGTTTTTTCCTCTATCTTTTGTCATGTGCATATTTCTGTCTATTTTTTCCTGATGACATGGACTATATGAAGGGATATTAGATAGCATGCTGAGAGCTGGGTAATTATCATTAATGTGACCCAGAGGGTGAATGGATGTAGACCAAATGGAGTGTTTTACAGTGACTGAAGATTAATATGAGAGCTGGGAAATATGCTGCAGGGTCACATTGGGTTCACTCACATGTTTTACTGCTCTGCACAGGACTTACTTGATATTATGTAACAACAACATATCACTTTTGATTTTAGTGAGTAACCTGCTGTCCTTTATAAATACAGATTTGACAATAAGTTGGTACAGGTGATTTCATACTCCATCTAAAACTTTGTGTTTCATACCCTGGGACCTCGAAAATGAACATTGAGATCCAGGATGGCTGTATGAAAGTGTGTTTTAATTAATCCCAATCCCAAGATTTAGAAGTATGTCTGTGTTTTAATGGAGCAGGTGTGCTTTAGGGCAGACTCGCAGATGTTCAGAAAGGTTTGGAGAAGCTCAGTGGATGACTCAGACCTGCAGAGATGCGCTTCTATAAGATGAAGTGTTCACAGTAATGGTTTTCAAGTTCATTCGAGTTAATTGAGTTATTTGTTGTGGTTTGTTTGGTTGATTCTCAAGACATTAGTAGAGAGACTCAGTTTTTTTTAAGTAGACAATGTTAAAAGAGAGTAAATTACAACAAGGGGTAAATTCCTTTGTTCAGGCAAATTGAACAGATGAAGAGAAGATGAGGTTTAGCTCATCAGCTGAAGCATAAGCTCAAGATTTCAAGGCTGAAGACCTTGTTGTTGTCATGGGTTTGATTCAGGCCTTGGCCATTTCATTACTCTCTCACTTAAACTGTGCAAAGGCAAACATACACAAATTTAACTTAAATGGAAAATAACTACCTTTAAATATCATGCTAAAATATACTAAGTTTTAACCTTTTATGTTTATTTTCCAACACAGTTCTAAAGTGGTTATGTGTAAAACATGATAATACATTCAACTGAGCTGAGAAATGTTTCAGATTTCTATTGTCTTACCTCAATATTTAATATAATTATGAAAGTATGATATTAGAGGTCATGTGAATATCTATATTTTTCATCTGCTTGAGGGTCTGGAGTTTAACATCAGTATAAAAAGCAACATAAATTCAGTCTCAGAAGAAGAGTAGAGACGAGAGGAGGAGAAAAGAAACAATGGAGGAATGTGAAGAGAAGAAACGAGTCAAGGAAAAGGACACGACTTCATTTTTTCATATCTGCAGATGTATTAACGTTATGTATTGATAAGAGGCCACCCAGTGTTTGCAATATGTGCGTGTTCAGCTTGTTTAATGATGAGTCATAATTCCTGAAGTATTGTGTGTGTGTGTGTGTGTGTGTATGTGCGTGTGTGTGTGTGTGTGTGTGTATGTGTGTGTGTGAGTGTGTGTGTCTGTGTGTATGTGTGTGTGTGTGTGTAAGATACCAGTCCATCTGTTGTCCTTAATCAGGGGAAGAGCAGATGAGTTCCGTCACCTGGAGACTGGCTCAGGGAGGTCCAATTAAACACACACAGATACACATTTAAACACACACACACACACACACACACACACACACACACACACATGCAAGCGCAAGTGTCATAACTCCCAAAAGCAGACACACACACAACCTCAATGACAACTGTCAGTTCGTTAAATTAGCCAATATCACTCACAGCAACTTTCATCATCATCTGAATGCACGTTATACACATACACACACACACACACACACACACACACACACACATTAACTCACATTCACAAATAAACCTGGAAACAATCTCAGAAACAAGCATGCACCCTTGTATTTGCACATTTTTTGACTACAAAATGAAAATAAACACACAAGTCATGAAAACATTTTGGATTCCAATTAAAACTCAATCATTTTGGTTGCTACAGATGTGTGCAAGTGACACTGAGTCATTGCTTTTGTGTAAGACTGAGGATGTGAGAGTGCGTTCTAAAGATAAAACTTGGTACCAATTCACTGCAGAACATTTGTGAGTGTGAACTGCAGCCTAAAGGTGAAAGTTTTGGGTGTGCTGTTCTCATCCTGACACCTCGCTCACAGTGTCTCTTTTTTATTTTTGGGACACAGGAGAGGCTGTGACTTTTTATTTTAGGATAACTTGAGGGAGAATCAAAGCCCCAAAAGTCAACTTAAACTATTATAGTTTGGGTGTCATTTGCAACATAAATAGTTATATGTAAAAAAATAGATATTAAAATATATTAACCTCCTTTTGCGCGCAAAGCGGCAGTGTCATTTTTATTTTATCATACAAAACTTACTGCTTATTTGTGAACTGATGCTTGTTTTATGCCATGAGAAATTATAGCATTTAAATCAAGCATAAAGCTAATAAAAAATGTTTGTTCAACACTGTAGTCTAAGACTTGAGTGAAGGATGCTATTAAAAGAAAGAGAAAGCTTTGGACGCTGCTGTCTGTAACATGACAATGCTGCAGACTGAATTCAGACAAGGAGCTGTTATCTGCCAATTTAATGACTGTTTTCAGGAGATTAAACAAGATTTAGTCGAAAAATGTGAAATAAATACAAAAATGATCAAATATTGAAATCATTTTGGATTTATATGACTCTCCTCTTGAAGTTTTTCTGTACTTGACCCCACTAACGGGTTGTTACTGTATGTCTTTCGCACACTGTACTTAACGAAAATAGAAGGTGCAAAGTCTTTTCAGGCAAATTTATGATTTTTGTCTCACATTTAGTCAATTGGAAATACATTAAACAGATATAATACATTAGAGATGTGTTTATTTTTCATTGGCAGCATGTTTTCTGTTTGATTTTCTGCTTGTCTGTTGCAGCACATTTTCCTTTATCAGCCACCATGACAGAGATGTATGCATTATACTCATGTTTCAGAGGGGGGAAGGGGGGTCAGTGTCCTCTTTTTTTGCGTATGTGAGTTTGTGTGTGTGTGTGTGTGTGTGTGTGTCAGATAAGTAAGCTCTGGGGTTAGCTGTGATGGATGTCCTGTTTGGTTTAATTGATGCTGTGCCGTGTTGAAGGCCGACACATGTGTTGTTCAACCAACACGGAGCTGCTTCCCAGCTGCTCTGCATGTGTGTAGTATGCGAGGTGAATGTGGGTGTGTGTATGGTGCAAGGTGCATGTGACAGGCAGGCAGCTGCGAGATTAAACTCAGCATGAAAACATGCAAGCATGTACACACAGACACACTCACAAAGACACACACTCAGAAGCGCTTTATTGTTGGGGCTTTTTGAGTCATGAGTCATTATGACACACAAGCTGTGACCCTTAACAACAGACAATATGTAACATCAAGGACTGACTCATTGTATGAGTGGTTTTAGCATTATCAATGAAGAAAAAAGTACATTGTGAGACTAATATACAAAACAAACTTTAATTTTGTAACAGTATCTTGCAATTTCTCTTTAATTCCTACATTCATGTTGAAGGTTTTTCTTCTGGAACAAAGTCCCACTTTTTGTCATCATTTCCCTCCTTCGGGGGTTAGTTCAAATGGCAGCAATGTTAGCTGTTCAATGTTTACAATCTAGTTTTCCTTCGGTAGAAAATGCTCCTTCATAAAAATAAGTGTTTTTGTCTCTATCCCTTTATTTCTGGGTCTCTTTCTTTTCCTCTCTTTCCTGAAGGTGAGCCTTGTTCTGTTCTGTCCTAAAGCTGTTCTGTCGCAGTAACGCTAAATATTGCTGAGCAGCTCTTCTCATCAGGCACACACACATACACATGCACGGTCACACACGCACACACACACACACGCACAAAGTGCTGGGCTAGGGGAGAAATGTGGCCTGTTTCTTTGCAGTTTTTGATGACTCCCGCTGTACCGGTGAAACAGAATGCAGCGTACATTAGCACAGGATAGAGTGTCCCAAAACAGAGGAGGGGAAGAGGTACGAACGCAAACTGCAATTAATCTTATAATATTGAGAGGAGAACATCACATGTGCTGTAAGACAAACATCAGTTACCTAAATAATCTCTAACAAACCTCGACTCACGAAGTTGCTCTGGGGCTTTTAAAAGGAACACAGTTATGTGTGGCCAGTTTACAAAGGTTGTGCAGTCGTCATGTTTTGTCAGTTTTTTAATCTTGTAATGTAGGTTTCAGTGGAAACTGAAATGTTGAGTTTCAACAGTTCAGACCCTATTAACAGCTGTAGAGTGTATTCAGAGAGGGCAGACCTCTGCCAAGGCCAGTCCTCCAAAAAGTGCAAATCTGCAAGAGCAAGCACTGAATATTTCATGTCTGGATAATACAGCATAAGTTTCAAAATATGATTACATCGACATGTTTTGCTATTATGTTAGATTAGATTTTTGATAATTACTTGATCTTCTTTTCAGTAGTTAAAAGTTAAAACATGCAAACGTTTCAACAGCGACTTCACTGGAATTCTCACATTCTTAAACAAATATCCGCAGTCTTTGAAGTTCATTTAGTGACCAGTCAAGAAGCTTTTGCAGTTCTAAGCACAAACAGACAAACAGCTATTCTGAGTGAAGCCAAAGCTTTTAGAGCTCCCCCAGGTGACTGGTTGCCAGAATAGGTCTCAAAGCCTGCCCATGTTAACAGATAGAACATTGATCAAACTATACAATTGAAATGAACACCACATGAATTTGTTTGAATGTGTTTTCTGTCCTTATACTTAGCTCTTTTCACACTGATTCATTCCCAGGTGTTCACATTCTTCAGTGAAGCTTTATTTTGGATATTTGGTGATAAAAAGATGTTTGATTGTCAGCTCTGTTGATAAATGTGACTCCTTCAGTGTTCTGTTCTGGATTAGTATAAGATGTAAGAAATACTAGCACAACAGTCATTCAACTTTCCATAACCAGGACTATCTGCTTCAGATCAGCACAACAACCTTCATCTCTCCTTATAAGTTACAGCTGTGTTTCAGTTTGTGGTAGGGGTGGGAAGTCCCATCACTTCTCTGACTTGTATCTGTCAGCATGTCATGTCAACACCTATCAAGCTGCAATTTTGGCTTCATATCTCACAATGGAAGGAGATGGGGTGAGTAACAAAAATAACATCTTCCTTTATTATCAAAACTTTGTGTATCCTTAATAAGTGCAAAAGAAAAACAGTTACTACTCTTGAAGTAATCTTGTCTGATCATTACTTGCAATGTATTACAATTGCTGCCATTAGTTGGCTTTGCTGAGGTCCTTAAATGAATCACACCATCACACATGACTGTTTTGCCTTCACTGCCTCATGTTAACTAGAGTAATGTCTCATGAGTTAAGTGAATCTGGAAGAAATATTGGATCGGTGCACTCTTAAGTGATGAGCTCCAGTAAATAACATGTACTACAGTCGTAAAATGTCCATAATGGATCCATAATAGAGGATTTTCCAGTCTGTGAAGTAGGATGCAGATTGATGCCACTAACAGCTGTTTCTGCTAAATTAACACCAACAACACCCTCACTAAAGTGCACATGCAAAACATCTAGTCCAGCTTCTCTCTGTCATCGTGCATTTCCCTAAACTCTCTCTGACCCACAATGCCACTGTGCAAGATATTTCTCTTCCTCTCTCTATCTCGGGGTAATTGCGTGAATCAGGAGAGATTGCATTTACTCAGACAGCAGAGTGGCGAGCTGGCAGGGTAATAAATGACCTGATAACCTGCTCTACTGTGATCCCTCTCAACGCAGAAATAAGAACAAAAAAATCATTACCTGCTTCAGACAGGCCCATCCTGCCATGTCGCCTGTGATAAAGAAAGACATATTTCCCAACCAGGAAAGGGGAAGCACTGTGAGGGAAATAACGATGAAACGGTTATGGAAACAGTCCAGGTAACATTTCTTTCTTTGTTTTACAGACTGGGTCATTAATTCTGGAGCACAGAACAGAGCGACACTGGATGAAGTACCAAGAAGCAACAAACTGAAATACTATCAGTGAAGTTGGGAGGTTTTCACTTCAGCCATGATTAGGAAGGCAGATGGATGAGAGGAGGGGTCAAAACCAATTATTTTAAAACATTTTTTGAAAAGACTTTAAAGGGATAACAAAATTCATCACATATTCTCTTTGTTTTCTCTCTGTTGTGACTCTGTGTCACATAAAAGGCACAATCAAACATAAATAACAGGAAAAAAAATAATGTAGTGGGGCAAATGTCCGAACACAATTGTGCCTAAAAAAAAAACAAGCTCTGGCTTTGAAAGTGACAACTTATATGTTTGAATTCATGTCCTATTCGAGGGCATCACTCTGCAAAAGCAGGCTCATGGCTTTTTGTTTATGTATTTGTTTGTTTATTTGTTTGTTTGGAGGGCAGGGTTGATGCGGTACATGATCACAATACAAATCAGGAGTGAGCTGGTGTTATTCATGTAAAATTTGGGAAATATAGCTGTCAAGGAATGTGAAAATTTTCTAAACTTAACACAGTCTTGAAGCGGGTTCACTGACAGTTTTTTTTTAACTAACCATCTGTGAGGAAACCAACAAAAGCTGAACCCTTTAAACTTCCATTGTCCCTATATTTCCCTTGTGTTGTGGCACTTGCTTTTAAGTTGTAACTTTTGTGTTTTCGTGTTATTACGTTTGCATTTGTGCTGTGGCTTTTGCAAATCGTCTGACACCTACTAACCACCCAAGGAACATCATCAGCACTCCCAAAACTGAAAAACCGCAGACAAAAAAAAGGTTTGTTCACATCTTCAAATAAAATCAACGTCTAACTTTTTGAAATGTTGAATAATTTATAACATCACTTGTTACTGAATGCTTTTTTTTTGGACAGGTAAAGTTTGTTGAATTCACAAACTCCCTCTGTATTGAAGCCATGCAACAAATGTGTAATTTGTTCAAGCATACTGTATGTTAACCACAAACCTGCTTTCATGTTGCATTAACAGCCTGGTCTTAATGCCCCTCAATGGCCAAAAAGTGTTTAACTGCCTGATTTAGTTCTTAAAGAGCAAAACATTCTGAACAACATGAATCCTACAACGTCCCCAAGAATTAACTATTCACAGACTTTGGTATCGTTATTTAAATGTGTTTTCAATATAAGTCAAGGTTCTTTTATTAGCTTTTTTGCACAATTGTAAAAAAAAATATATTTTTTTTAAAATCTCATCTCACTCTTCAGCAATCTGTCTCCAAGACTCACAGGCTCACTCATGCTCACACATGCTTGCACACATGATTATAGATTCACATAACCACCCTGCAGGGAACATGCATAACAAAAATTCATGCTCAGAGACACTCACTGCCCTCTATGTGTGTATCCCTGAGGCTGTGCTATAGAGTCATAGCTGCCTGATGTTTCATCAGCAGGACGACACGTTACTGCTCCAACACTCTGCTGTTCAACTGTTATAATGTGCTGTCAATACAGCTAAATCAACTTTATATGCCTCCAGAGGGCAAACAGTTTACTTACACACTCCAATAAAGCAACCTTTCAAATGAGCCTATTATATTACTCTTTTATTTTATACTCATAGGGTGTTTTTGGAACAAGTGTTGGGCGTCTTCTCTCATTTCTGTAAATATCTTTTGCGTCCTTTTCGCTTTATGAAACAGTACACAACAGCTTATTGTCTTAGCCCTTTGAGAATGCTCTAAGTCACCACATTTTACAAAAGAGCAGACTGGGTTGAAGTTTCACACCACATGAAACATGTTGTAGATCCCATCAAAGACACAGACATGAAGGGGATGTGAAAATGATATCTGACAGGCCTTGTGTGGAGGAAAAGCCCATTTACATAAGTGAGGTCTGGTGAAGCAGTGAGAAGGTGAACTGTAAAGGTGAGTGCTGAGCGGACTTGACTGTTTCTTATTCTGGGACAAAGGCAGAGAGTTTGTCTCTAGGGTTTACCCCAGTGTTTGGAGACTGTTATGTGAAAATGTCGCCGCTTTTGTGCGTTTTGTGTGGCAGTGACCTTTCACGGATCACAAAGATGCAAGAGCTGCTCTGTGTGAGGGAACAAAACTGTTGAAAGTAGATTATGTTAAGATTGATGTAAAATTGTCCTGTATAAGTTGATTCAGAACTTTCTAGCAGGAGCAGTATTGTGTTCTTATCACTGAAAGGTATGTTCTCGCCATCTTAACCTTTTCATCTCTAAAACTGATGCATGGCCCCTCTCAGTGGTCTTGTTAGAGAGTCACAGGATCTTTTTATAAAAATGCTGATGCTTCAAACCCATCTGGAGTTGGCCTGTTGAAGATATAAAAAGCTGGGAGGATAAACTGTATATTGAACGATACACATCATAACTATCCATTCATTCACTATCTATTCTGCTCAATGGTTTTAAGAGTTGCAAGAGATTTGAGCTAATCCCATCTGACATTTGAAGAGAGGTGTTGTGCACCTCAGATAGGTTAACATTCGCTCAGTCGCCTACAGACAATGAAGACCTGTTAACTCTTTGAACCAACCAGCAGCCTTCAGCATTGAAAGGGAAGTCAGTGCAGAAGTGAGAAAAGTATGAATGTGGATCTAGGGCCATGTCCACACATAGACGGGCATCTGTACGGGCATCTACATACAGTGCTCAGCATAAATGAGTACACCCCAACAGATTTGTCAGAAAACCTTAACTTTCTTATCAGAATCAAAATACTCCATGGGACACTGTACTACAAAATAGTCCCACAAATGCAGGCCATTGATTGCAAACAAGATTTGTGAATTTGCACGCACTAAAAGTACTTTCCCCAACAAATTTATTCAAGACTTAATCTTTTTGGGACTGATGGCTTTAAAATTGTATGGCGTGGCAAAGGTGAGGAGTTGAAAGAAAAGTGCATGGTGCCGACAGTCAAAGGTGGTGGTGGTGACAGTGTCCTTATGTGGGGCTGCATGAGTGCTGCTGGTGTTGGGGAGCTGAATTTCATTCATGGTATCATGAATTCACAGATGTACTGCTACATATTGAAAGAGAAGGTGCTACCATCACTCCATGCCCTTGGCCTTCGTGCACTTTTCCAACATAACAATGATCCAAAACACACTCCCAAGGCCACTGTTGCATTTCTCAAGAGGAACAGGGTGAAAGAGATTAGTGACCTAGTATGTCTCCTGATCTGAACCCATATGGACACCTATGGGGAATTCTAAAGAGACATCACCCTCCATCCAGCATCCAGCCTCTAAAAGAGGTCGTTTTTGAAGAATGGAAGAAGATAGATGTTGCAGTATGTTGCCAACTTGTTCAGTCCATGCCTAGAAGACTTGGTGCTGTCCTCAAAAGTCATGGAGGTCATACAAAATACTAGATGTCGTAGTTTTTGTTATGGGGTGTATTCATTTTTGCATCAGCTATTTTGAGTAAAGCTGATGATTTTGTAATCTTAGTTATATTATCAATCTTACTTTCATGTTGTGAGTGAAACAAATGTTCCATGAAACTCAGTTTTGTCAAAATTTTGGGAATTGTTCTTGCGTTCACTGAGATATTGATTAAAATCTTACTTTTCAAAGGGGGTGCACTCATATGCTGAGCACTGTATATTTTTATACATTTAGGTCTGTCATTCACACACACCCTGAGTTTTACAACTCTAAAAATGATCTTTTCTGAAATCTCGGCCAAAGTGAAGATTTCGGTAATCTCCGCCAGTAACTGAAGTTTTTGGATCTCAAACATCACTCCTTGCAACAAACAGAGCAATCGACACAGCACATCATCACAATGTTATGGGGTGCATTATTGTTGCAGGCATGATACTTTTAACATTGATGCAAACACTTCTTGCTTGCTTATTTCTTCAAGTGCATCTTAGTCCTTATATTGAGGATCAAGCCTCTTTATCGATCCAAACATAAGACCCCAGTGCCATGATTAAATCAGGCAGAATAGACAGAATGATGGGGAATCGTTCCGATTGGCTGGAAAGGGTTTCACGTCTGGAAAACAGATCTGCCTGGTTGCATGTGGACAATTGTGTTTTGTAAATGATCAGGTGGATGAAAGTATTTTCAGAAACCACTGAGAGGGGCATTTGTTTTGACAACAGCCGGCTACATGTGTACAAGGCTTAGGAGTTAGTTCCCAGCTTGTTATTTTCTTGCTTGTATGATGTTTTATGTAAAGCTACACGAATGGCCTCCCAACACTTGCTACATACTAATGCACAGATGTGAGAAGCATCAGTCCCCTTATTCGTCTCTTTAGAAAAGAAACAATAGAGCAGTTTACACACAGTTTAATTAAATACAATCTACTTTCTCTGTAGACTTAATTGTAGCTTTGAACTGGTTGTTTTCAGACAATGTTGAACATTATAAAAGAAACCTACACTGAAGAGATTCAGGTATACATTATGAGTAAAAATGGTTGGTTCTAGAGACTGATGTAGGAGGTCAGTCCCTCTGTAATTCAATTGCAGAAGATGGCTGTTGGGCTGGACTTTTCGTAATACATGACAAATGAGCCGGTTTAAGTGGAAGTCCAGAAACTTTGAATGATAATGAGTGATAACAAACAAGTTCTGAAGAGGAAGAACATTTTCACTCCAAACCCACTTCTGCATTTTTTGTTAATTGCATCAAATCACTCTCTTTGTGAAAGTTATTTGTAAATCAACCACCACCTCCCCTTGTTTCATGCAAGTCTGTGTTCTATTTTAAAATAGTGCTTATTATGAAATGACCATATGATCCTCCATATGGCTCGTTTTAATTGCATCTCCTCTCATCTGTTGTAACGCACTGATAATAAGCCACAGCTTTCTCTGTGTTTATACCTGTTCTCTTTCAGTTCACTGTCTCTACGTTCAAACCTCGGAGTTAAAGGAGGAGAAATCTGAGAAACAAATAAAAATATCACCTGGACTCGCTCCATTCTCCCCACTCTGCCACACTCCCTATCATCTATTTGCCAACGTCTCTTTCATTACCTCTCTGTTTGAGCTTGTTTGTTTACTTATTTCTTTATTTCTGCTCCTTCTCACTGAAGATGAGGGTTTCCTGCCAAGACATCCCCATCCTCCATAGCATCACTGTCCATGGGTGCCAGAACCCTGCAGAGGTGACTTGAAAGTGTTATATTTACTGGTGGGGATGGGTGTCCAAGCTACAAACGCGCTGAAAAAAGTGTTTGTTCCAGTGTCTTTGCAGAGCTTCTAGAGAAGTTTTAAGCTGGTTATGAAACAGACCAAAATGAACAGTGATGCCTGCAAAAGCAAACAAGACCATCAACAAGATTACCGACCATTTCCATGCTTCAAATCTCTGTCCATAACCACTGCAGGGGGTTTGTGTTAAACAAGACCATAAAGAGTACAATTGGGTTGAATCAGTCTTTACATAGGAAATATTCACAAAAGAGTGATATAATTGATTTTTAAACCTCTTTATCAGATGACAGCTGTCAAAGATATAAGAGATATTGTTTTGTCTACACAGGATGCCAAAATCAACACAAACAGAGGGTTCCTCATGGGAGCTTTGTTGAACAGTTTGACATTTTGATACAATCATTTATTTAATTTATGTTTGCTAAAGTGATACAAACAAAAAAACAAAAAAACAAAAAAAAAAAATAGGTAATCTGTAGTGTTTTGTTCAGGTAAAACAAAATAACTGACTTTGTGACCCCTCTTGGGCGTGTAATATACATATTTATTGTTATAGGTTCTAACTGTTCTTGTGGGTAAGTCCACAATTGAATCATCTATTATGCTATACCCCCACCCCCCTCCCCATCTCCTTGTGTAAACATGCACCGTGCTCTTTTTAATTTGGGGACACCATCATTGTTTGGGATTATAAAACTTGTTGGAGCGTCAAGCCGGGTTTTTACTTTGTGTTGAATCAATAACAGAGACTACACGGTGGGTCTTTATGGCTCTTTTTCAGCTGACAAGCCTTTGTGTACGTCCTCTAAAGAGTATACTCATCAAAATGACAAGCAATGCAAGCTCGGTGATTGGTCCATATCATAGTCCCAGATTTTGACACACAATTTCTCACCTTTCTCCTAATGCTTGGCTCTTTACTCAAAGCATAAAATTAAAAGAGGTGTTATTTCTCCTGGAAAAATAGTGAAAACAACTATTTTTGTCAAAATTAACTTGAGATATTTTGTGATTAGATATATAAGTAGCAGAGAAAGATATATGTCATGTTAGCACGTAGTTAAATAACAATTGGGCTTCCACTTGAACTTCCTTTAATGTTTGAGTCAGACTTTCCTAAAATTAGCTTAATTGTGTGATACATTTGATTCACTTTACAGGTTAATACCCTAGCTTTTGTGTTGATTTTCATTGCTGCTGTTGCTGAGCCACCCTGCATGTTAAATCCTCATTCGCAGCCTCACTTAAAAAAGGAATAAATTGTTGTTTGTGACATTCTTTTGTACTTTAGTGGACAACATCTATGAGAAAAATAATAGGCACTTCATTTAAGGAATAATTCATTTCATCACAAGCTTGTGTTTTGTGTCTGCATGTAATTTCTGTAGTTATCTCTACGTAATAAATGTGTATCCCCAGCTGTTAAGATAAGTAAGTGGACAAACTTTTGTTTCATGGTGAACCTGCAAGTTTCAGGAGTATTCATCCTGCTCAGGTACCATTCAAACAACCACGAAAGATGTCTTGCACACCATTAAGCAACTTATACTTCAAAGTCAAACACACTTCATTTCCTGCAACACGCTCTGATTACACTGTAATAATAATTATGATGCACTCATTATGTGCTCATAATGTGCATATGATTCCTGTAATACTCTTTGAGTACCACTTCAAACACAGCAGCTGCAGTGGGGGAAAACAAGCAGAGATGAGTGCCAGGTGGGGGCTGGGTGGGCAGTTGGCTTATACAAAAATATTAGTATTAGCAGTAAAATAACAGCCTGGCAACAAACCACTCTATCCACCTTTTTATTTATTTAACTGTTGCCTGAGGGAAGAGCAAACGGGTGTCCTGTCAGCTACATCAACGGGTGGAAAAGCCCATTTGAATGTGTGTGTGTGTGTGTGTGTGTGTGTGTGTGTGTGTGTGTGTGTGTATGTGTGTGTGTGTGATTGTTTATAACCTCAGCAGACAGAAGCAGAGCTAATGCAGAGCAAAGCGATAATTCTCCTCTACATACTCTCCCTCTGTCTATACACTCCAACTTTGTCCATCTCTCCGTCTCTTTACTGTCCTTCCTCTCTCCCCCTACCTCTCCCCCCTCCTCTCTCTCTCTCTCTGCTTGCTCGTTGAAGATGGATCACTCCGTGTCTGTCAGCAGTAGTATCACAGAATGAGAATGTATTGTCTGCTGTCTCGGATAATAAATGCTGCTATCTGTGCTACTGTTCCCGGCCATAATAGATGGCCCGTATCTACACAGCTTTCTGTTTATGAGATTATCACGGCCCCTCTGTCGTCCCTCCAAGCCCCCTGACAGGAGAGATGGAGAAATTACTTTATCGCTAGGGGGCCCAAAAGTTATCATTGGTGAGGTATTCAACGAGTGGTGGAGCTTTGTGAATTGGCAGTTGCTGCGGCTCGTGCTGTGGCATCACACGAGCTGTGAGTGTAAGCGCAGAAACAGGAGAGGTTAAATTGTTCTGTGATTGCACTTTTATGCTGCTAGACTCCGTGATGTGTTGTTGTAGAGAGGCCACCTGAAGAAAGAAAGGGAGGAGATTAGCATCAAACCTAAGCTGCTGCTCTCGTCTTCATGCTACTTCTCTATTTATCGTGTTTTTATCTTGTTTGATTTCTGGGAACATGAACTTATAGTTCACACACATAGATATTTCACACTGTGGGGTTTATACATCTACAAAGACCCTGCTGCTGAGTGCATTATTGAGACATTTGGAGCTTTCCAAATAGCTGCTCATTCAAATCAGCGCAGGTCATGTGATAAATGAAGGTCTGGGCAGTAGGAAGAATCAGTCACAGTCACTGGTCACTGTTGGACAGGGTGGTCAGTCATTAGAGACTGCATATGTGTGTGTGTTCATGTGTGTGTGACATTTATCACTGCTGGTCGCTGAGAGAGTCTGTTGACAGCTGACCCCTGTCTTGACCACCTGACCCCTCCTTGACCTCTGTGTCTGGCTCAGACTGCAGAGCAGAGGGTCGTATTGGCTGTCGCGGCGGACTGATGGCCCGGCTCTCTTCTCTTGGCTTAAAGCCTCGACCCCGAGCTCGTCCACTGCAGGACGTAGCAGGATGAGCCAACAGGGCAGCTAAACATGACCATCATGTACAGATACTGTACAGTCAGATGATTGTGGAAGTCACACAAACAGGTTGATCACAAACAGGCTTAATATGGCCTGTTTGTGAACAAATAAAGTGTTATACAATTGTTGATATGTTCCTCATGTACAAGTCCTATTATCTGACCTCATGCAACAATATAAGAAAAAATTCAGTACAAGACGTATATCAGACTTCAAAACGTTCTCAGTTATTTCTAAATCTTTACCCAGATGGAGACAAAGTATTTCCTACTGTGTTTGAATTCTACAAAGTAGTATTGGACTGAAAGATCCACAATATCGATATATCAACACCAACGTTATGATCAATACTTGCATGATGTGGTTGATACTTAAAATTATTAGTACATTGCTGATTTCCTGAATAATATCATGTTTCTGTAATAGATAATTCATCAAGCTGCTTAATCATAATGATAAATTTAATTCTGGGATATAGTATTTGTTGACATTTGTGTAAAACAAAAACAAAAAAGCAGAAAATTTGAAGCATATGTTTATTTTCTGAATGAAAAAAATAGTTATTTACTTTCATTCATGAACAGGACATTTAGTTTTAGTGGTTGTATGTTATTCCTGATTAATTGCATTTCAATTAAAAAAGTATCATTATTGTTATCAGCAATTCTGGTCCTAAATTTACTTTCTAGGAATGGTAACAAATATTTGCAGTATTGCACACCATTACTACAAACAGAAACATTTTATATGAAACTGAACCTTTAGTGGGAACTGTTGAGCCAATGGAAGAAACATTCAGCAAAATCTTGCATTTCTGGTGGTATATAAGGGGTATCTTTTTTTATCTTGTTGGAAAAACATTACAACTTTCATGCATACGACACTTAAAACATACACTCAAAAATTTGTTGATGCAGTTCATTGAAAGAAAAAGACGCATTATTGATTTCAATTCATTAGACCAGTAAATTATATTTTTTCTATGCTTAACTTAAGAAGCAAAAAAATACTTTGAACAGATGATAAAAACAGCAATCAAAAAGCAAAAACAATCCAACCAGATTTAGTTCTAGACTGGATATCGAATCTCTGCTGAGAAGCACAAATCAATACGTCTGCTCGTCCAGTGCTCTGACCAGTAACTCTAATTGGCCCAAAAGCTCAACAAGGGCTTTAATTGGCTGTTGGCCCTGTCTGTATGAGCAGAAGGGACAGCTGGTTGTGAGCCAGACCACCTGCTCTGCTGCACATGGTCATTCATCTCGAACACTGTGGAGTTTTGCTTAAAGGTGCCTTAGCTGTATTTATCAGAACAGTCTGGGGAGGAATGGAAAATAATATTCATCAGTATGTTTCAATTTGTGCATAATCACCAAAATAAAACAATAATTTTGTTTCTGTTAACTCAGAATGAGCTTTTTACATCTACATAAAGAGCAGGTCCCCATCCACAGAGGCTATATTCCTGCATTTGTACAGTAACGTACCAGTTGTCAAAAATAGAAGGGAAAAAAAATAAGATCGGGGTGTTTGGTTTTGATTTCAAAGAAAAACGTATTAGAGGAATACTTGACAGGAAATCTTAAAGGTAAGATCTGCAGGATTTTCCTAAAAAATTAAAATGTCAAATTTTACAGGAATAACCGTGCTGAATCGGCACCTATGGCCATCTATACATGTGCGTCAGTGTCTGTGTGTGCCTCAACTCCCTCCTCTGGCTATTATGTTGATGTTTTGGTTGTCTTGGGACGTATTTGGGTGGAGGGTAGGCACGGTGACCCCAGCCAATCACAGCGCACCCAGTGCAGACGTGACTTTCTATGTTAATGATCGTGGGAGAAGCTATCCTGAGCGGCTATGATAGTGGCCAGAAAACAGAGAAAGAATGATACAATATTTGCATGACACCTTATTTCTTGCAGGAAGTCAGGTGTATGGCTCTTGAGTTCCCCCATGTAGAAACGTGATGCTGCAGGTGCTTGCTGGGCTGGTGAGTGTGTTCACGTAGCTACGGCTATGAGCTATGGCTATGAGCTACAATCGGAGGCAGTGGGCATGCGCTTCCATTGGCACTGAGCCACGGAGGAGAAGGAACCTTGTTTGGATGTTGTGCTTACAAACAGTAACAAAAATGTCCGGCAGACTCTACCTTTAACATATGAAGGATCAGACTTATCCTGTATCACAGGAGCTTCTTGTCCTTGAAGGTCACCATCAGAACAAGGAAGCATGGGAATAAAACAAATCTTGTGACACATTCCCATTTCTAGTCACTGCACCTATGAATTTCATCTTTCACATACAGCACAAATTCAGTGCAGACGATGTATTTGTCTTGACAAAGCAAGATAGAATAAATTGTACACTAAGCTAAAAGACAGCAGCACCAAGGCCTACATTTAATGTTTTACCATAAATGTGAATGATTTTTAAAATGGCTTTGCCACTGCTTGGAAATATAACAGCTTGGTGTGATAGTTTATCAAATATGGTAGTGTTATAAAATGAGTATTACATGATTTTTTTTTTCCATTTGTTTTATCAGTTAGCTGTGTCTAAACTGATTTTGGTTGTGGCCCAAAATCAGGAGCTAAATCAAAATCTTACCTCTGTAGGTCATCTGTCCCACCTTGTTGGTAATAATTCCTAGAAACATTTGAGACCACAGCCAGAGGTGGAATAATGTCAAGGTGGTGAATTTTATATAAATATTCTTCTCAAATGTCCAGTTTTTGAACAGAGTAACTCTGTAAACAACCATCAACAAGGGTCCTTCAATAACCTCCAGCAATGTAAGCACCAAGGCACATGGGCATAGTTTATCATGCAAAAAAAAGGAGAGAAAAAAGCTGTTTAAACTCTGTCATGCTGCATCTGTACTTAGCAACTGTAGAATTATTTGGATAGCTTCACAACAAAACGTCTCACATATCACATTCTCCAGATGGAGACACCATATGCAGACGAAAGATGTCTACGTGGTAATTAAAATCGGTTGTCCGGAAGATTCAGGAAGTTAACTTACAGGCTGAACTTGTTGTGAAGTCTCTCTTTACAGTCAGACCTAATGAGAGGTCATCAGAGTTAGGATGATGTGTTCTTTATTACATGCCTTTAGATCTGTCAGACCTTCTTTTAGCATATTGGGCAGCTTTTGAAGTCAGTTGGGAAGAGAAAATTTTGCTACACTCCAGTGAAGCCATTAGTAGAGATGAGTTTTTGGAAGTGTTTTTATCATGCATCTAAATATATAGCTTACTTTATACCACTCATTTAATCAGCTATACCTGTTATTTCTTTGTTTTTGTCATTTGTAAACATTTGAGCTTTATATGAAGCAGAAACTTGGAGATCCATCTATTTCAAGGAATACTTTGGATGGCAACATTTTCCCCTTTCCTCTCACAGTGATCTCTATTTCTTTGTTGCTTTAACTGTCTAGAAAGGTCAAAGATTTCAGTTATGAGGTTGAGTCAGGATTTTCTGCACCTTTTAAGCTCATCGTTGGAAGAAGGAAAAGTGTGCTGATATGGCCCAAAATATAGTTCCCTGGATGTCCTTCCCTGCTCTCTAAAATAAAAATGTCCCCATTTTCTAAATCCTAATGATCTGTAGACCTTGACAAATGTCAGAGCAGGCGAGTTGAAAGCAGCTACAGCTCTGTGTTGTCATCTGAGTCATATTTTTATTTACACTTTCCAAAGCATGAGCAAGACTCTGACCACATGGTGTGACACATGGTCATTGAATGTTTTGACTGTATGAGTAGAAACCAGCAGGTATTTAGTAAAGCACATGTTACACATCAACATGATGCTCAGACACACACAAACAACTCACCTCAGTTTAGGAGGATAATGGTTACTCACTAACAACAAGGGTGGAAGAGCATGAGAGAATTTTTTTACATCTTTGAGTTCCAACAGATTGTCACAGATAAAACTCATGTGTCTGTTTTTAGACATTGTAAAATTGTAAGATATAACAAAAAGTTGAATAACAGTAAAGTACTTGAGATGTACTAATTTTTAAGTTATTTTTCAATGACAAGAATAAAACATAGAATTCCTTTCATAATATTTTGCTTGCTTGAAGCTTTTAGAATTTTTTTGACTAATTTGTGAATACCATGAGAGGGAGCCACTGTATATTCTCTTCTTGTGAACATGGTGAACTCATTTGCTTAAAGCATAGACTGAGGTTAGTCAGGATTTCTGGGGTTTGGGATTTTTGCCGTTAAAACAGTTACTCCATCACATACAGTGTTTCAGAAAAAAGGATTTAGGGAACCATTACACATGTTTACTTTTAGTAATAGTTACTGTGTTAACAAGACATCATCTTCAAGGTTTTTTTAAAATTCTGTTGTGTACACGGTCTGGTGCTTGAATGTCACTTTCATTGTATTTAAATGAGGAGGTTGCCTTCAGAGGCGACTTATGAGATTGATGGACTACACAATGGCTACACATACATAAACCGTCTGCTCTGAACCCCCCCACACACACACACACACAAGATTATCTCATGGAACTTACTGAATTAAGTGATATGGAAACAATAGTGTGGAAAATAGCACATTCACATATCTAAAATAGACACACATTTGAAAAGGATGTGCACACACACTGATAGACATCCTGTGTACAGGTTTGTATGTGTGTTTGGTTTTTCACTAAGAACAATGCAGCATCTCTTCTCTATTGAGGTAGATGTGCGAGTGAGTGGGTAAATTAATATTGAGTTAAGCTGGATGCAATGTTTTTTTTTTTAATAATGACCTTGATCTACAACTCAACAAATATTTTAATGCATGTTTTTAAAATAAATCCATCAAACTATTGTTTTTACCCACGGTTTGGCTGTACTCATGCTCTTCACTGGATGTCTTCTCCACTGGGCCTCCTCATGTGTTAGGCTTTTATTACAGTCCTCTCCGCAGTCATCATTTTGAAGCATCCTCACACTTTACAACGTGCACTGTAGAGGCATCTGTTTCATTTCACAGTGTAACTCACTCTGGTCTTGGGAGGTTATTTCCTGTATTGATTTTGAGAGGAAACATCCCAGCTGCAGCTCTTTCTCTTTTGAAACTGTCCCTGAACACGTCTGTGGATTACAGTGATAACATTACAGAGTGTATGTTTTCACAGAAAAGAGTACAAGGGAAGCCCTGCCTTTTGGCTGTGAGCACTGCATCCTCCTGTGTTTTTCTGTGTCTTTAAAGATGTTCTTTCAGACATAAATCACACTTCCAAGCAGCGGTGAATTTTGAAGCATTCCCATGATCAAGGTTATTGTCCTCAAGTGTGTGAGCTGCCTCACACCGCATCGTTCTTTAAGCTTAGCCTTCTTTTGCTCGGGGACTTCAGTAAATTAAAGGCTGGCATCTCTTTCAAGACCTCAGATCTGTGAGCGTACTACTGAGCAAACTTTCAGCGGCTGTGCAGCTCCTCTGAATCTTCAATTTTTTCATGGTGTCTGCACAAACGGCTTTACAACCTCTAACTTAACTTTGTCTTTGAAGGTCCTGATGTCAGTGGGAATCTGAGCGCCAGACAAGAAGAACAATACAGACAATGATTTGATTGATTCGACAAAGGGCCTAAGGGTGGAGGTACTGTACTCTGGTTTACCTGAACCACTTAAATTTAAATTGGTGGACAGTCAAGACACCTTGTGCTTTGGTACATATGCTTTGCATCTACAGTGGCCTAACAGTGTTGTCTAAATTTATGATTTGGACATCACACTACAGCATTTTTTTTTTTTAAATCGTGGCACATGGTATAAATGAACTTCAACCATAAATTTGTCATTATGTTTGGAGCACTTCTTGAAAGTACTACAGATTACATTTTGGAGGAAGTTATGATGTGTTTTCCTAAACATTTCCAAGTTAATATTAGTTAAGACACTGTTCATAGTCATCAATCTGTTTTTGGAAAAAATTAAACGTTTATTAATGTAAATGTATCAAAAGACCGGCTCTGTGATGCATGTACTATATAAACAAAATGTCCCCATGTTAAGAGTTTCATTGCATCCTGTCCTCACCCCTTCCCTGCAATTTCACATCCATCTTATTAAATAAAAGCTCGAGTGGAAATCTGAGGATTTTGTACCAAAAGAAAAGAAGAAAAGGAAGAGAAAAACAGATTGTATTTTCTCATGATCTGTGTCATCAGATGAGAGATTCTTTTCTCTGCAGAACTACTCATGTGCAAAAACAAATACACACACACACACACACACACACACAAGGGTTTATGTGTTCATTACTCACCGTAATCACACCCTACATCTCACACCTGTGAACTCGTCTGTTACATGCTTGGAGGTGTGGCTGCATGTATGTGTGTGTGTGTGTGTGTGTGTGTGTGTGTGTGTGTGTGTCTATGTGTGTGTGTCTATGTGTCTGTGGTATGTTATTCTGCAATTCTATGATTTTATTTAGCAGACAGGAAAAAAACAGGAAAGGCTGAGTGTCATCAGCTCAGCAGTGGCAAGAAAAGCTATGGGAGTGGATCATTGCCCCATTTGAGGTGGTGTATAGGGAGAAAAGTAAGGGACCAAGCATTGACCCCTGTGGGACTCCTTTCAATAAGCCATGTAGTTCAGACTCTGGCCATTCTCAGGACTTGAACCACATCTGAGCAGGTTCTAAGATGCTGAGTTCGGTCTCAGTGAAATGGTCATGCCCGAAGCCAAAACTACGCCCAGAGCCTCATAGGTTTGGTTTCAGTTGGTAGGAGGACAAATCGGTGGGTTCTTGAGATTTACTCCACTTTCTTTATGCTGCCCGAGTCCTCCTCTTTTTTCTCTTAGAACTTAAAAGAGCTTTGGACTGGGTGGTTAGTGTGTGTGTGTGTGTGTGTGTGTGTGTGTGTGTGTGTGTGTGTGTGTCCATTTCAGCTGGAGGGGGATGTTCAAATGCTTCTGTGTGTTTTCAGAGCACCCCCTCTGTGTCGCCTCATGCTCTTGTACACTCTCCTATTCTCCAGATGGTGTAGGTGACTCACACACTCACACATATTTCCAAACTGCCAGACAAACATATAGTAAGCAGTGAAGATGTAAATGACTACAGAGTGGTAACAGGGCTTGATTAATTACTTTCTATAGAATCTAAGTGTGCCGTGATGCTCAGCAAGATGCATAATGATACACGTTGTAGATCACACTCACGTTGTGAAACTCAAATTCACTTTCATTGTGATCTGCAGAGCAGATGTAGTTATCAAATAAGTCTGCATTTGTTGTTTTTGTCTGTGTTGGCCAGTTAAATTTGTTTTAGGAGCACTGCGCAAATAGAGAGAGGAAAAATGACCGGATCAAGTTCATGAAGTTGCAAGGACTTTTTTTGACAAATTGTTTTGAATGATTGGCAGCACTAAAAAATGAAAGAAATATTCCTCCTGATATTTTTGTCCTACAACAGGGCTTGGTTTCTGCAAAGCCAAGCAAAGGGCCTGGTCCTTCCAGCTTCAGCCTCAACTCAAAGAGAAAGAAGTTTTATGTCAGCACATTTTATAAAACAAAACCACTCCATCCTTTCACAAATCTTTGTGAAAAGGGTCCCATTTTGTTTTCATTATTATCAGGCTTTTACTCTCACCACTGTTTGTTTTTTGGTGGTTTGATGTTCAGAAGACTAAAACTCTGAGTTTAGGCAATTCATAAGATGTAGGATCCACCTGCATTACACTTTTTAGACCTCTCATTCTTTGAGGTATGTAGAGGAATTCAACGTTAAAGGATGAATGTGCATCAAATGCAGACTTTTCCTGCAGTATGCCCTTGTGATAGAGCCCTACTCGAATTGATAATGTCAAGATATCCTTTAACAAGGCAGATGCCATCAAATTCCACATGGCCTGCTCTGCAGGAATGGCATCTGGGATTTGTGAGGATTAAAGAAAAGGTCTGCTGTTCAAAGTAGGAACTCCAATCACATAGCTCCAAAAACTTCCCTTACAACCATCCACCATTCATTACTTCAAAAATCAAACAAATGTTTGCAAAGACAGAATTTCTTTGCCCTCTATTTGTTGGAGTGAGTGAGTAAATGGGTCCCCTAAGGCCGAGCTATGTGACCATGGAGACAATGGGGTATTTTACAACTCCCCCCAGCCATTTAGACGGCTATTTCTGAAGCAGTGGCAGCCACTTTACCCAGGTCCCACATGGTGCTGTGGGCGGATATGGATAGACAGGGCAATTACACTGGATTTTTCATACACACACTTGCACACATACACAAAGACATGCACTTCTAATAACACTGTTATTTCAGGCACCTTGGGAGGTGACCATGAATCACACAGTCACAAACAGGACTGTCCTTTGTCTCAGCTTTGAGCCTTCCTGTGTCATCCAACGCCGTAATCTATAGCATCATTAAGAGGGTGATTAACATATGTTAATTATAAACATCTGATGGCAAAAAATAACCAATCACTTTGTTTCTGCCCCCCTCTCTTTGTCTCATTTTTATCCTTTAATCATTTAAGAATATAAGCTACAAACCCACATTTTCAGCTGCTCAACTCCTCTTCAGGAAAACAGTTTAATCTGTAAACTCACAAGTTCCTGATTCTCTGTCTCTAGGTCATATAGAGAAAATCTGACACAGAGTGGTATGCCACTTAAAAATTGTTACTAAAGATAGTCCTGTAGCTAGCAGGACCTTTGTGTGCGCGTGTGTGTGTGTGGATGTGTCTGTGTCTGTGGGTGGTTTAGAAGCTCCTCTGAACCCCTGCTGTTATTCTGTAAAGAACCAAACAGCCTGCAGCCCTGTAATGACTCCACTGAATAGCGACATGATTATACCTCTTTCTGGGAAATGTTTGTCTTTTTCCCCCTTTATGCATTTTTTCTGCATCCCTCTTCTTTGTTTGGTTTATTCTTACAGGCTTTATCCTTATCGTCCGCTCGTTCTCTCTGTTGGTTACTTGATATCAAAGTCTGTGAATTATCCACTTCCTCTGGACGGGATGATCAATCAATCAATCAATCAGTCAGTCTGTCTGTCTGTTCATACTTCTGTCTAGCTAACACATGAAATATCAAACTAGGAAAGGTCTGATTTTTTTTTTTTTTTTTACTAGCTTAACCTAAAGCAAAAAATTGGCAGTGACCCCAGTCCTCTTCCCAAAATGATTTGATGAACTGTGATGTATGGTGTGAGCAATATTTTTCTCCCCTAGTGCCATTCCCTGTGCCATACAGTCACAGAAATAATAGGAGTGATTAATAAACCACCAGAATATAACTGATTTTCAGGCACTGCAAATAAAAGAAACAGTTGTGCTAACCGTGAGCCTTTGGGGGAAGCTATTTTGATCAGATTTGTGTCCAAAAACACCAGAGATGTGCAAGCTGTGAGAGCTGTTTTACACTATTTAGGTCTAAACTGCAAGGGATGACGGTCGATCCCTTCATAGTTGAAAAACCTACCTGAGGTCAACAGCAGTGGATTATTTTGAAGTTGTAGTTTGTAGTTTTCATCTCATGTCCCTCTGATTGAATTATGATCTTCTTTTTTTAAAATCTGATTTTTGTTGACTTCAGTATCAGTGTTGTTACACTCCAGACCGGTTTTGATCCCCAGACTGGTCTCAAGACCACATTAAGAAGGACTTGGTCTCCATCTTGGTCTGGCCGGACTTGGGATTTTTTATCAAGACTGGTCGAAACCAGCAGTGATTGCCTATTCTTTAACTCATTGATGTGATGATTGTTTAAAAATTGATTTCAGTTAAACTGTTCCTTATTGATAAATGCTTAAATTGACATAAAACAGTTAGTGTTAGCTCACTGATGGTTCTGCCTCTTTGGAAATCTTTTCAAGTACCTTATGTGTCGGACACCTTCAAAAATTTGGACGTCTTATTTCTCGTAATAAATACCACTGAACCCTTACTTTAGGCCTCATTCACCTGATTAATAAACATTTGATTTTATGATACATTAAAAAATAATTCTGGACTTATCCTTGGTTTTTAAATAACTACAATTAGATATTTTTTCAAGAATATGTTTAGACAGATTTGTTAAGATTTAAAAATTTTGCATGTTGTGTTTTGAAAGATTTGCAGACACATTGTTTGTCTGTGAAATGTATTCAAAAGAAAATTAGTAAGTCGTAAGAATGCTCTTTATCTGCTCAACCTTGTCATGGTTTTTAAAATGAATTTCTGAGGTCTTGGTCTTGGTGCACTTCGGTATCGGGCAAGTCTTGGGCTTGGTTAGTGTGGGCTTGTGTATGACATAAACTTGTATGACTTTTTTAACACTGATTATCAAAGTTTCCTTGTTACTGCAGTTTCCAATCAGAGCCTTTTTTATTTTTCATTATTTAAATACTATTTCTTTTTATGTGCACATGCTGTCCATATCTTTGTAGATTTATTTATTCTTATTTTATTGACCTTCCTTTCAGACAAAGACATTTCCTTGCTGAGATGACCTTGTGTTTGTGTGTTGTAGTATAATTGCTGCATCAGTGCTCATGCTGTAACTAATACATGCTGCTCCACACTCTGTTAAACCCCCTCACCTGGTACAGCCTCCATCTCCCCTCCTTCACTGTCGTCCATAACCTTCTATTGTCTCTGTACAGTTTCTATCATCTGCTGGCCCATGCTCCTACACACACACACACACACACACACACACACACACAGGCACTGACACAGGTAGAAACACACACCACCTACACTTACATTTACACACACACACACACACACACACACAGCAGTCAAAGCCCTTATGTATCCTCCTATTCAGTGCATCACACACACTCATAATGCGCGGTATTATTATAACTAATGCTAATCTTACAGCATCGCATTATTAGCTCTTAATGTATTCTGGGACACTATTAGCTGCTAACACTCATGCTAGGGCGCTATTAATGCTTAATGCTAATGCAGTAACAGTGAGAGTCCTGAGCCTGCCCGCCCATCCAGGATTATGTGAAGCTTTATAATCCCTTGTTAGCTAGCAGCAGAGGCACACATCACACCTCCAAGCTAATCTGAGCTCCGTGTGACAGCATACAACTCGCCTTGTCCTCATCTACTCCTATAATCTACTCCTTCGAGGATAGACTTTCCATCAGCTGCTTTGTTGATGATATGTGCACACTGCAGATCTTGTCAGGAAGACTTCTTTTCGGTCCAAAGCAAACAACAACATTAAAGTATAAAGTAGTTTAAACCCATTCTCTGATAGCCAGAGGGAGTCAGAAAGTCAGCAGCCACACAGTCGCAATCTTGCACTTGATGACATGTTCCAGACTCCAAAATATCTGCAAAGTAAGAATGTCTGAAAGTAGAAGTTCAGGCTCATTTGGTGGATATATAGTTCCTCTTTTTACTTCCTTTGTTCTCTCAAAATGCTCCATTTGATGAAACTATCTTTTTAATAACTGTTCACCACAGTCCAATATCGAGAGGTAACACTGAAACTTTCATGCTTAAAGTGAGCTGGACTCAAGATATTGTAAGGATGTACAGGTTACAATGGTTTCTTGAGTGGTCTTGTTGCATGTCTCACCTGTGAAAGGTTTTCTTCGTAAGACATGCTCTTGCATTGTGTTCGAGTGAATATCCATGTAGGCTACACATAAAGCCACGATAGTAAGAGTTCATGTCAGGTGATGTAAATGCTGTAAATTTAGCCGCATGAATGGTGCAATTTTGTGCATTTAACTTGCTTTGGTTGCTTTTTCTTGAGAGTTGAAAAATCTTATCTCAAATGCCTCAATGGCCAATAAACACAGAGGTTCTCTGGTGCTGAAGGATCAAACAGCTCAACGGAGGTTATTTGCGACGATCTGTTTGCATTTTTATGGGAACAGGAATAAGACAGAACCCACTTGGAGGGAAGTGGGTAAAAAAGTCAGATTATCTAGTAGGCTGTAAAATTTTTGCCTGTCATTTTACTCTACCAGTTCATTTAGCAAGTGAGCAATAACCAGCTCCACGTTTTAATTATAGACTGTATATTGAGTTGACAGCGTGGCTCAGCCTTTTACTGTTGTACAATTTTGAGGCTAAAAGCCCTGTTACAGGAGTCACCATTGGCCACCACTGTGCAGCCAGAGTCTATGCAATAGAGAATTTGGGTGTAACCAGGTAACAAAAAAAGCAAAAAACATTGATTGAAGAAAGGTCTAATCCGTTTTTGGCTCTCTGTCCCAAAGTTTCTCATATCCCCAATAAAAAACTGCACATGAACAGCAGCTGTCAATCGTGGTAAAATGAAACTTCTAACCTGTTTTTTTTTATATCTAATATTGAATGAAAACCATTAGTTTTACCACCTATAACCCAGAATACATCAAGAGTTATAGTTTTTTACCTATACTGCAGCCAGTCAGCAGAGGGAGCAGTTTTTGACCTCAGTTAGAGGTGACTGCCATGGCGTCCACTGATTATACAGTCTATGGTTGCAATGAAGTGAAGCTCAACTTCGTTTGGACTGGTGTTTGAAGGAACCCTTCCTCTCATGCAATAGTCGCATCACAGGGTATTCACAAATGAAGCAAATCATTCAAACAACTCAAGCAGGAAAATTATTTTTGTTTGTGCCTGGTGTGAACACAACACAACAGCTCCTACAAGTTTTGTGCGCATTGGTGAGGTTACCCAGGTGAAGTGTTGGGGAACGGGCGAGTCATCTATACTGTGGGATAAAGAGCTTTAGGAGACACAGACTGTGTTTTCTCAGGACCCTTACGCAATGCCCACAATGTTACCTGTTAACATCATACACCAGCGTACCCTGACTTCAGGAAGTTAGATTGGGTTGTTTAAGGGGAAGCTAGGATAAGCTACTAGGATAGTTAAGAATTGTGAAATCATTTTTGATACATTAACAAAATACTTTGCAGTACTTTGGCTTTGAACTCTCAGAATTATTACCCAGATCTACCCATTTTAGTTTTTTGTTCACCCTCTTATTCTATAATTACACAGTTACATGAGTTTATCAAGTGTCCACTTTTCTCTCTTCTACATTAACACTCATAGTACATTACTGCAGTAGTGGTTCACTACACTGAATCATGCAGACGTATTCGATAATGGCTTTGAAGTAGGGTTTGAGAAATCACAACATCCTCACCTTCACTTCATTTTCTACATGACATCTATTATGGTAATAAATCAAATTTTAAAACAGGGAGGAAGGAGCACTTCCTGTGCTCAAAACGTGAGTGCATTTGGTGGTGCTGTCAAAGACCAAGTCAAATGCCAAGGCACTCTCTTTTGAGCTATTAAAATTGGTTTATTCATGGCATGGTCATGTTGACCTCAAAGAGAAATATTGTGCTTTCCTGTATTATAAACATGGGTTTTAAGTAACAATGCTTGATATTTCAGGGCACTGCACAAATCTGCCTCTTGAGTTCAGACCTCAGCTAAGACGAGACGACCTGCTGTATTTAAGCATCTTACCAAGTGGAGGACAGGTGTTTAAATTTTCCAACGGCTTATTAAATTGCAGAATGCCACGAATCCATCTATGAATTTCTCAAAACAGTCTGTTCTAAATTAAGCGCAAGGTTTTTACAAGATCTGCACAAGACCTGCTATAATAATGGGGACATTGAATAAGGAGCTCTTTACTTTTTTATGACACATTGAAGAGCCCATAATAATAATTAATTAAATATGAATATAACCATAAACATAAATATAACAAATGTTTATTTATTCCATTTTCTTACTCAGTAACCTGTCCTATGGGGAACATAAAGACCTAAATTGCTTAAAAAGGAAAACGTTGAAATAAAAGTTGAGTTACTTGATCAATAATCTATTGAAATGGAACAATTACTTAAGAGCACTTCTCAGTCAAAGTAATATCAGCAAATGTAATCAGGTACGACTTAAATCTCTGCTTGAGGTCAAGACAAACCTGAGACATCTTTGTCCCATAAAATAATAACTGAGTTTAAGATCAATATTTGCCAAGCTGGACCCCTGGTCTCTTTCTAGCCCTTGTTTTAGTAAAACTGTTTTCTTTTTCCTCAACTCTGTAATCTTCCTTCCTGTGTTGACCTTCCTGTATGGCGCCTGCACAATTAAAGCTGGTGTCTTACTCTTTAGATTGGCAGGCCAACAGATAGACAATATATATCTGGACAGCCAGACATTGAGGTAGGAAACATAGTACATACTTAGTAATGCCCCCTTCTCTTCTGGTTATCACTCTATGATAAGAAAACAGGGGATGGAAAGCTGAAGGGCTTGATAGGAAGGGAGGAGAGGAAAAAGTGGGGGCATTGTAAAGAAGAGAGGAGGAGGAAAATAGGGGCGATATGGATGAGAGGAGGAGCAGGAGGCAAAAAAGAGGAGGGGGGTACCGGAGAGGAGTGGGGAGATAATGTACTGTAGGCTGATTAATGTCAAAGGCGCTGAGTCCTGAATACTTATGAAGCAGATGTCAATGGAGCTTTACCCCGCAAGGTTACACAGAGGGAGGGGTGGGATGACAGGGGGAGGAGGGGGGGTCAGAATCAGAGGCAGAAGAAGGGGGTAAAGAAATGAAGGTGAGAATGAAATAGAAGAAAGAGTTGAATGGGTGAGGGAAGAGAAACAAACAAAGCAATGATTGTGACAAGCAGGGAGGTGAGGGAGGTCATGGGCACAATTTGGAAAGTTCTATCCTCCCTGAAAGTTTACTGTTCAGAATAAAACTCTGAACAGACTAAAAGCTTCTTATTTGAGGTTTCATGTACGGGATTCTTGAGCCAAACAGCAAACACCACTTAGACGCAACTTTGCTTATTTTTTATGACGAGGGGCAAATTGTACAGGCAAGCACTTTTGGTTGTGGCATAGATCCCATGGGTGGTGTCACATAGATGACATCCATATTCTGTATTGTACAGTAAGTGGTGGTACAGCTTTTTATGATTGTTTCTACAATCTCCTTAGATGTTTTCCCTGCTTGATGTATGCCAATGATTTGAACCTTCTTAAACAGATTAACATCTTTTCCACAACTACAGGATATGAGTTTTGTCATGGTTACTCATCGCATCTGCTTGCGTTAAATAGCTTGTTGCCAGATGAAAGATAATTGCCCATGCAGCAATTATCCAATAGGAGGCTTGTAACTATTTGCTCAGTTAAATCCAGGTGGCCACTTTTTTTGGCCAGATAGTATGGCTAGCTCCACTTACTTCTCACTTAACCAAACCTCTATGTTTGAGCCTGGCATGACTGAAACAGGTGAACTTTATAATAAAAAAAAGTGCCCTCTTGTAAAGTTATCACAAAAATGTTCTGCTGTTTGGACCAGGCTGTACACACATGGGGACTTAGTTTCATCCAGAGTCAACCCCAAGTGGTTACACAAGGAGCAGAAGTTTTTGGCACTTTCACATTGACTTCTTTTCTCATCTGTCATGGTTGACACTCTGTTCTGGTCCACAAAATAAAGATAAATCCAGAGTGTCACACTTATTCACTTTTATAAAGGCATATGTGTTTGAGAGGACACCAAAAAATTATTTATTGAGGACATGAGGCGAGGAGGGTAAGTGAGCCAGGCAGTAGAGAGTGTCTGTATCCAGGTTTACGTGCATTTCTGAGACTTTGAAACCTGCGAACTGAATCAGCAAAGCTACATCTGACTGAGCACTACAAGGTGAACATTCATCTTAAGTGAGTGGATTGAACACCAAAAGGGCAACACACTCTGCAGCTGTAGTCCATGATGTATTCACTGCATATATTAAAAAACACTGTCACAGACAAACAAACAAACAAAAGCCGAGCTACACTCCTGATCTCGTTGATGCACTCCTGTGGGACCAGATCCTCTGCCTCTGCTTGTCAGTACTTGAAGACGACAATAGACCTTGAACATTGTTTGTTATTGATGACAGTGCAGCGACCTTTCACCTCTGACCTCCAGGAGCAGGCTTGACCCCAAGTTTGACCTCTTGGGACAGTTGTAATGATACTGGGATACATTTAATGACCCCTGTGCAGGAGAGGGGTCAGTGGTGAAAGGTCAAGAGCAGATGTCCCACAGCCATAGCAACCTCAAGAAGGGACTGGATTGGCTGATTAAGTGAATGGACACTCAATTAAAACGAGAGACAGTGTCGGCTGGACATCTGTTATCAAAGATTACAGGTTTGCACTGCTCAGAGATCATTCAGAGGATGTTTTCTGTTTTTAAGGTGAGTCAGGAGTGGAGAGAATAGACAGAGAGACAAAGACAGGGGGCTAGAGCAGCAGATGTAAGATCTCTTTGATAGGATCTGCTGAATTAACATGATAACAGGCTGCAGGCCCAGTGTGGTTTCCTTCTTTTTTACTTCAGTGTGTTTCAACCAGGAATGTTCAAGACTGTCGGACAACGGGGGGGGGGGGGGGGGGGGGGTAGATAGATATTCATATATTAAAAACAGAATCTGATAGAGATAAATGTAAAAATTACAGAAAAATGTAGATTTTCTTTTATCCCATGTTTTTCAGCCTTGGGGTCTGGGGTCTCATGTGGGATCACCTGAAATGTCGGTGATTGATTTATAAAAAATTGAACTAAGTATAGTTCTTTGTAAAATTTAAATGCTGCATACAATCTTTAAGAAGTTCAAACACTGTAAGATTAGTCTTTTTCCCCCTCTGATAACATAAAAATCATGTTTCAAACCAGTGATGTACAAAGAGGGGATCAGAGAACGAAAAAGGTGCCCTGAAGTGCCCTCTTTGGATACAAAATGTGCCTAAACTGCCTCTTTGGGAGCCAAAACAAATATTCAAGTGCACTTCTGGTTGGCAAATGTCTCTGATCTGCCTCTTTGGCGGGTTAAAGCACGGTAAAGTGAGCTCCTGGGAGCCAAAACACACACCAAAGTGCCCTCTTGGGAGCCAAAATATGTGCTGTATTTGCTTTTTTTCTTTCGCCCCTGCCCTTCAAAATTTCTGTACACACCACTGGTCATGACAGTGAGCGGGTAATGGAGCCACATACTATTGGCTGAGACATTAATTCTAAAAAGAAAATGTCATTGGGGTCACTAAAACATTGTGATGTAAAAATGGGGTCACAGCCCAAATAAGGTTGGGAAGCACTGCTATAATAAGAAGTTAATTGTAAATTTAGAGAATTAACTCATGTTGGTCTACAGAAAGAGTGATATAGAGAAAAGAAAAATGTGCACATTTGTGACGGATCCCAAATTAAGATATGACATGATTTTGGGGAGAAAATGAAACTTTTGAAGTAACATTAATTTTTTTTAAGAAACCTTTTGTCTTGCAAGAGAAAAAAAATCTGGAACCACAAAGATGTCAGAAAAAGGCATGAGAAAGTAAAACAAGATAGACAAAATTGATATAGTTTTCAGGGAACAGAGACGGTGTGATGAAAATAAACTGATCTGAGATGCAGAATTTGTCGCCCTCCCGCTGTGAACTCTGACAAACTGATTTTAAAAGGTGTCTTGCCATCAAACTTCTGAGAGCTCCACTAAGTTTCACTTCACTGCTACAGGTGCAAGGTGGCAGGGTTTCCTCTCATGTTTGGTTAAACTGTGATTTTAAATGCAGCCCCTGCAGACATTACTATTCCTCTCTCATCTCCTTCTTCCTCTCCTCTTTCATATCTCTCCTCTGCTGTCCTCTCCTCCACTCCTCTAATCTTTCTCTCTATTAGTAGTCTATTTACAGCGTATTCAGTCTGGGGTCTGCCAACACTTACCGCTCTCCAGAGCTTTATCAAGCTACTGATAAACTTCACATGCACACATTTACATGCAGACACACATGCATGCACACATATCATTAAGATATTTCAAGGCATGTGTGTGTTTGTTTGCATGCACACATTTAGACGACATGCATGTAGGTACAGATATTTGATGTATGCAGCTTGGTTTTCTGTCTGGTGTGTGTGAATATATGTTTAAGCATCTGTTTGTGTACATGCATTTTGAGTGTGTCTGTGCACATGTGTTTATGTTATCAGCAGTGTCCCAGTGTGCTCGCCGAGGGCCAGTCTATTTAGTGTTCATAACAAAGCCTTTTACTGAAGCTGCAATCAGGATTAAACCCTTATCAGCACACACAGACCACAGGACACAGCCAGTCAGCCTGCCAGCGTGTGTGTGTGTATGTGTGTATGTGTGTGTGTGTGTGTGTGTGTGTGTGTGTGTGTTTGTGTCTGTGCATGTGTGTGTCTACGTGGGTCTGTGACTTTGTGTGACGAGGAGTAGGGGCTAAAGGGGATTATTTACTTGTGCATGTATTGTATACTGTGTTTATGTATCTGTAGTGCAAGTGCATATTGCTGCATAAGCTCATGAGCACGTGTGTTTGTTTGCAATTTAGTGTATGTGTGTATTTGTCTCGTGTGTGTACGTGCGTATGTTTGGGTGTGTATGTGTGAGAAAGTATAAAAGGTATTTAGTGGGCTCAATAGTTAGTGTAAATAGGAAACTCCAAAGCAAATTAACTCCAGATCAAGGTTTTCAACCCCCCATGTGGGTTTGATAATTATCAGTACTGTGTGTTTGTGTGTGTCTTCGTGGGGGGGGTCCTGTAGGTGTGGGTGTTACTCTAAATTAATAATTTTAACATGACAGAAGTTGTGAGACTAAAGGGATATGAAACCCAAAATGGCAACAAATGAAAAAGTGAGAAAATTAGGGACAAAAAGGAAGAGAAACAAAAAAGCCAGAGAAGAGGGATAGAAAGACTTAGTAAAAGAAAGGGAAGGGAAAAAAGAAAGGAAGATGCTCAGCAAGTAAAAAAAAACATGAAAAGAAAGAGTGCAATTCGTAAAGAAAAAGGAAATTGAAAAATAAAAGGAAGAAGGATGGGAAGAGTTAAGAGAAGAAGGAATGAGAGGAAGGATGATAAATGGAAGGAAAGTAAACGATAAAGAGAGAAAATATAAAGCAAGGACAGAAATGGTAGAAGAGGAAAAAACTAAAACTTTTTTCATCACTGGAAATCTATCTGGAAAAACTAGTATTTCCCTGGGATAAAGACTGTTTCCCATGAGCACTAGCATCCTCTGTTTTAAAGACGTGACATTGCAAGGCGTGTTTGTTTTGAAGCAAATAAATGGAGAGCAGATTTTTTTATACTACTAAACTACAGTTAACAAAGTTTGAATTAACAAAGTTTATTTGTTGTCACGTTGTTGTCAAACAATAGCACTTGGTAACTGTTCATAA
Organism: Thalassoma bifasciatum; assembly: GCA_008086565.1. NCBI lineage: Eukaryota > Metazoa > Chordata > Actinopteri > Labriformes > Labridae > Thalassoma > Thalassoma bifasciatum. Next base: position 1,118,975 of record RPOG01000058.1, read on the forward strand.
ATACATTACGTTGTTGCGTTGTATAAAAATGTATCTTGACCAAAAAAAAAGCAGCATTAAAATTTTCTGCTCATTCATTCATTTTTCCAAAACAAATAGCAATAAACACACGTCTTTGCTCATCAAAAATTCAGGGAGCAAGGGCTCATGGCAAGTGGAGACTTTACTGATACCACTAAAGCTAGCTATTCTAGAAAGTCCCCACAGCTACTTTAACTTTTACTTAACTGGACTCACAGGCACAGAGATGGGCCTTAGAAGAAGATATAAAATAAAGGTTACCTGTAATTGTAAAGGTTAAAACTCAGATATGGAACTCAGGTCAGCTGAGCCAGTGGGTAAGTTTATCAGTGCTTTTCATGAGTAGTGTTTAAAATTGATTGTTTGATCATTTGTTTTCATATCAGTTAAAAAAGCAGAAGATAACACTGTGGTGCAGAAATGTTTGAAGTAACTAACACTGTCTAATGTTGAAATTATTCACTTGCAGTGTATGGATGTTTGTTCCCACATCAGCTCAAAGATTTCAAAGAAGCAACAAAGCGAATTACCTTTTCCCCCTCAGTGCCCAAAGCAGCAAACCCCCAAAAAAGAGTCATGTTGCTACACGCACCTTTGTTCTTGTCTGGGTCAAAGCTCAAAGGTCTGATGTGATGTCTGGGGTCTCATAAGAGCTATATCATGTACTGTAGGCTTTTATTATTATGATAACACTGCATCTAATTATGCAGATCAAGCTCATTGATATGCATGAGACACACTGCCGCCAGGGAGGAGCCTGCAACAGACACAACAATGAGGAGGCAAAATTAGAGCGAATGTATGAATAAAATTCAGAGGATTATTTGCAGCCGTCTGTCTGCTCACTGTACTGTACAAGAAACCCACGGGACCCTCTGTTTATACAGAAAAGGAGTGTTTAGTGGTTCATGTCTGGCATTTTACAGGTAAAGGGGGCTTGACAATTGAAGTTTTGAATGTGAATTCTTCAAGATGACATTCACAATATTAATTTGCCTCGGTGGCTTTTATCAAGATTATGTTTGGGTCATTCAAAGCAGATTTGACTCGTGATCAACTAGTTTTGTCTTTTTATGGTGACGTGGCACTTAAAAAAATTTTTGTAGTGGCCTTCAAGCAACTTTGAGTCTATACCTCTCCACTCTTCTTCCAGACTCCTTGTCCATGATTACCAAATGCAATGCAAAAATTACTTTTACCTGAAAACACAGAGCAAACACTGAGCAATAGTCCAGGTTTTTTTCTCCTTAGCCAGGATGAGACACGTCTGCTGTCTGTGGTTCAGGAGTAGCTGCATCTGGCACATTTACAAATCCATTTTCATCAATGAGCACGGTCCTCTATTTTGGTTAAATAAATAATAAATACTGTTTGCCATCGCAAATTGGTTTTGCTTGGCTTTCAACTTAAACAAATACAGAAAAGAAAAGGAAAAAAGTGGGATATAGAGTCACAATGTAAATTCAAAGCTGTGAATGACAACTGTAAAGAAAATAGAGCATATCAAAGTCATAATAAATTAAATGTAGTGTTTTTATATTCAAAAGATCAATGATGAACTGAATCTGTCAATATGTAAGTGTGAACAAAAATCGCCCTGTCTTTCTTGTATTTCTGAACATTAATAAATCTGTAGAGTGCAGGAAAAAGCCTCTGCTGAAACAATGATGAAGATTTAATTTGACACTCTCTGTCTGTGTTTTGTGCCTCAGACAGCGTAAAAGTACATCAAAACAGAGTGGAAATAGGGCGGGCCATCACAGTGCATTTGAATATAGGAAGAGAATTAGGCTGAAGTGAATCTATGAATAAATATGTGAGCCCTCAGAGGATCATTAACACCTGTCTGCCTGCTCATAGCTACTACTGTATGCTAATGTGTTGTACAGTTATGACCTGCTGCTAGCTTTTAAATGCAGAATAATGGAACTCAGGTGTATTGTGAAGATGCACGGATGAGATCAAAAAGTCTGGAGAATATTTCTCAGACAGAATGATGGCCAAAGATCACTATCACATGAAACATTGATGAGATGAATCTATGAATAAATACATTTATTTCTCAAAATTTTCAATTCTGCCTCTACTGTAGAGGGAGGTCTCTGCAAATCCACAAAGCTTGAAATCTCGTTTTGGGAAAAATTGAAGAATTAGAATGAAACACTTTATTGAAATCACAGACACAGAAAACAACTTGATACAACTGTCAAACAGAAGTATAGCTATTTGGTAAGGTGCAACAAAAAAATATGTGCTAAGGTAGGGAGCTGTAGTTAGTGTAGTAGATTTGTAGTCTTTTTAACTCTCGGGTTGATTATTGGATGTAAAATATTTGAAGATACATCAAATCAAAACATTTTAGGCCCATTTTTCATTCATTTAAGAAGTAACTCCAAGAGAAAGTAAGATCAGAAAGTTTTCTGAGCTATTCAAGTGAGGAGGAGCTATCAAGCTATTGGCTCTGTGTGCGTGTGCTTGTTTGTTCTAATGAGCATCTGTCAGCACCGGCCTGATAACCATACCACCACCCTGGGGTTATTTTCCTGCCCGTGTTTACAGCAGGAGCCCCGAGGCTGTACAGCGAGGTCAACATCTGGGCTAAAAGAACAACTGTCACACCCTGCAACACTTTTACCGCTGCTGTAATAACAGTGACGTAACCCTGGTATCTCCTGTGTCACTGGTATTCTTACGTCAAGTGTCAGTTTCTGTTCAACACATGTTGTCACGTCTATTGTTTTGTTCAGTAGAAACTGTCATGACAGAAGTGACACAAATTGGATACCAGACAGTCTCATCCTGACAGAGTTCGACTTTGCAGAAAACTCTGGTTTGTGTGAAAGTCAACATTCTTAGGGTTGCATGATGCTATAGATTAAGAAACTGATAATGCAGTGAGTGGTTTGTCATGACACAGTGAGCTGGACCCTGCAGTGAGGTCCAGATCACCCTATACAGAGTGACAGCTGGTGAAATTATCCTGTGTGGGGGATGTGCTGTGGCTTTCATTCTCCTCACCTACAGCTCTGGAAAAAATATGAGACCACTGCAAATTTTCAGAAATCAGTATCTCTACATATATGACAGTTATTCCATTGCAGTGTCCATTGAATTCCAACATAAGCACCTGTTTCTACCGAATAAGGTACTGATTAGGTCATCACCTGAAACAAGTCTTATTTAAGGAGTAATTGGATAAAAACCATTGCTGTGGTCATCACTCTCCTCTGTGAAAGACTGGTGGAGAACATGAGAGACCCATGAGAGATGTTATCACAAATCAGTGTTATTCTACCAAATATTGATTTCTGAATACACCCTAAGTTAAAACATTAGTAATGTGTTATTTGAAATTGAACATGAACTTTGAATTGGATATGCATTATTTGAAGTCTGAAAACAGTGGGCTTTTTGGGGTATTTTGACCATTTTTCATTTTCTGCAAATAAATGCTCTAAATGACAATATTTGAGATTTGGGAGAAATGTTGTCAGTAGTTTTTATAATAAAACAAAAATGTTCATTTTACTCAAAACAAATACCTATAAATAGCAAATTCAGACAAACTGAAAATTTTGCAATGGTCTCTTAATTTTTTCCAGAGCTGTATAAACGATATTGCAGTATATTAGTTTGTTGCAGTATGCATTATATTATTATTTCTTCATATGTCTTAAAGTTTACTGCTTCACTCCGCTAAGCTGATTTCCCCCTGAAACTCTCTGAAATTATAACAGACTCACCTAATTGCCTTTGTCTCCCTCTTCCTCTGTGAAAACTATTTGCGTTTGCTAAGTCTTAATCATGTTGATATCTGTTAATTATTGGTATTGATCTAGTCTCACTTCAGGTCAGACTTTTAATAACAGGCTCCTGCCTACAGGTGCAGACATATAGAAATGAGTAACTGTTTTTAATATGCATTTTTAACGCACATCCTCTGCTTGGAGGGAAGTGCCCTGTGAATGACTATTAGTATTTGTACAAAACGTACTTTTTCTCTGTTGTTTTCATCCCTTTTTCAGTTTTTTAGTGCTGAAAATGTATGTCTTTATACTGAACTCCTTTCAGCATCATGATAGAATTACAATGAGTCTTCAAGAGATGTTGGATCAGAGACCTGCAGTCATCAGTATAAAGAAATACCATCAGCATTGCTATGAAATATTGCAATGTAACATCCAACCCAATACTGCTATAGATTAAGATGTGATGTAATGTTTATTGGCTTTAATTTGGAGCCTGTATGACCAGCACCAGCCTCTTTCCAAAGAGAAACTGATGTTACATGTTATTGGAACCGGGTAATGTGTGTGTTTCTGGTGAAAAAGTGTGACACAGAGGATTTGTATGCGTTCAGGTGAATAAATGTGTTAGTTTGTGTTTCTATTGGACCATTACAGTGAACAACACAGGATGTATGTCAGTTTGAAACATCGCAAGGGACACATGGTGTTACCCTGAGGCCCCAAAGGTATGTATGTGTGACAACGTGTGAATATGTGCCTGTGTGTATGTTGTGCACAGAAGCGTGACTGAGCCAGTGGCAGAGGAAGGTCACCTCACGTGCACGGCTCGGTGGAACAGCGCCTGGCGAGTGTGCGCGAGAAGCCAAGCACCAGCAGTCTCCCAAGGACAACAAAGTGCTTATCCAGGGGAAAAAAGAAGAAGGCTCTCTGATCTCTCTTTCTCCCTCTCTCTCTGTCTCTCTCACACACACATACACACACAAACACACACACATATACCAGCTCAGAGTATAGGGTGACATAAAGAGAAAAACAATCCTCTTAACTTAAGCACTCATGCATCTTGTTTAAAGGTCTTTCTCTTCAGCCCATAACAACTGTATCATTCTCTCTTTTACACTCACACATTTATAGTAATGTATCATTCTACATCCTACATCCTACATCCTTTAGACAAGTTGTTAATCTGTCTCGGTTCAGCAATACCAAGAATACAGGTAAAATTATTTTTTTATTGAGGTTTGCTGTATTACTCGCAAGTATTGGTTGCATGGTTCCCTTTTCACACAAGGCTGAAACATACAGGTGTACATTCAAATCACCATATGGTCAACTTCCTTTTAGCTTTAGGATCCAGGTATTGTCCAAGCCAGCCCACAGTGACACTGTCATGGTGTACTGAGACAATTTAATAGAGGCGAACTGTTATTTTTGTGCCTTACATTCACAGTGGGTCGTCCCTATGCTTCGTAGAGGTCATTCTCTACTGAAAATCATTTAGGCTGCTACCTTACCATTCTATCATATCTGCTCAAATAAATGCAGTCAAACAATGATCGCAGCAGTGACAGTGCTGTGGCAGGTGTCACAGCAGAAAACATTTCATTGGAGGCTCTTGATAACTTTTGGAGACAGAAAGATCACATAGCATCTAGAACTCACCAAAAAGGCCTAAACTGTGCATTGGAGATATATTTTATTATTGTTAAAATGTTAATGTCAGGCTGTGAATTATTTGTAGACAAGCTGTTGTAAACTAGAAATTTTGGTGCATCAAAGTTCCACTAAATTTCAGGTTTTTGGCCTAGATGCTACAGCATTTGCACTGAATCATTCAGCACAATGTTTGCTTATCTTTTTACTTTGACTATTACAGATTATTTAATAAAGCTAAGGTCAAGAATCTAACCTGAGTTAAACTAGCCTTACTTTAACTAGCGCCTTTTGGACAACAGCTTACAGTGATAAATGATCACCAAAATACCAAAACTTAAACAATATAGGCCAATGAACACCAACAAACAGAAAACCATGATGAATAACGCAGGTTAGAGCTAGCAAGAGACTACCTTTGGCTAACATTATAGATGTTAAAGATGACCTTGTGTTTCTTTCCAGCAAAGTGACAATATGTTGCCTCAAATACAATGTTTACTTACCTTAGAACAGATATCGACATCCTTGTGAGTCCTATTCCTGTTGACTTTGTTGTCTATACCGCACAAGTTGGTCCAAAGAAGACCCTTTTCTCAGTTGATGTGGCATAGTAACAGAAAAATACACCCCGTCACCCAGCCTCTAAGGATGTGTCAAAGTTGCTTGTACCCCATGGACAACGTTTGACCATTTTGCACTCAAAATCTCAGAAAAACCTTATAAACTTGAAAAAAAAACGTACTGTCTGTAATGCATTTCAATTGACTCGGCTATACTATACGCACTATGGTTGGCTCCTTGTGTTTGATGGAGTGACTTTGCTAGGTCAATTGACAGCTTTTCCTGGGGGCCTAGTGCAGGGGTTCTCAAACTTTTCAGCACTTGTCCCTTCTTTCTGAAAAACAAACCCTTTTTTAAGAATCAAATACAATCTTTTTTTTTTTTACTTCATAGTATAAAGCAGCTTCTTTTACTTAACAGTATAAAGAAAACGAAGGTACTCTTGAGACATTTACTTAAGAAGCAGGTAAGCATATTTTTTGTTAGGGACTCGGCATCAATAACCAGAAATAACCTTTGGACTAAATGCCCAAAGAGCTAATATTTTCAAGAACTTGCTCTGTGGTTACAGGTTAGAGGTTTAAATATGATCAGATACCACAATACTACATCTGGTAGGCACTGTCACCTTGCACCACAGTCCAATAGAGCTGCATCAGTTTATTCTCTGTCATTATTGCCATCATACATCCAGTTTTATAGTCAAGGGCACATTAAACATCTCATCCTTCACATTTTTTCACCAAGTATAGGTGTGCTGTAACAACTTTCTGTTTCTGTGCATGAGCTTGTTTAGTACAGTAAGTGGAGCTGTCCATCGCCTGCAACCCTCCTCACTCTGCCATAGGTGGTTCAGCTGTTGTTTCTCATTATAAAAACCACCTTATTGTGTTTCTTATTATCCCAAGCTGCTCCGAGCAACCAGTATACAGTGTGTGTGTGTGTGTGTGTGTGTGTGTGTGTGTGTGTGTGTGTACAGTAGCTGCCAAATGGAGTCTTTATTTGCCTCCAACCTTCCCTCGCTCTTTCTCTCCCTTTTCCTCTCTCTCAACTCAGGTGTTTGTCTGTTCTGTCCCCTCATTATAACAAACACCCCCCTCTCTCCCTCACCCTGCTCCTCTCTCCATTTCTCTTTCTTCCTCTCCCTTCTCACTCCCTCCTTTCCTTCTTTTCTCCTTTTCCTAACTACCCCTCCTCACTCATCCTCTTTACCTTTCTCTCTCTCTCATTATCCAACAGCTTGAAGCAACCAGTCAGCCATATGTGAGTGAAAACTATCACCTCACACTGTTAGCTTGTATTTTATTGAGTCTCTTCTTTGCCTTAAACTTTGCCTTAAACCTTTAGCTATTTCTGTGCTTTTTAACAGTAAAACTAATTACCCGAGCAGCTCACGGCCAGCATCCAGCCATATGCGGGTGCATCTCATAAGTCTTCCTGGTTTTGAACTCCTGTTTGCCTTGAAATCTTTTCTCTTCTGTTTTTATCCCCCATCATTTCTCTGTGTAACTAATTAAGAGGAAATTCTCCATTGGCCATGTGTGAAGCGTTTGGTAGCCTTGCTTGTTCTGCAAGTGTGTTGGACGAAGCATTCTCTTTCTCATACTCTTTTAAAAGATACCCCTCTCTTAATGGTGTATCTCTGTAGTTCAGTATTGAAAATTCATCAAGTATGATGTGAAAATCCCTCACAGAATTAACAGAGGACTTTTCACATCGCCATAGCTTAACAAAGCTATTCAGCATTTTTCAGCTTATTGCTTTGACTGAAAGCCCCCAAGTTTTCTGTTCACTCTGACAACACTTATCACAGACAAATGTTAAAGACAACTTGTTTATCACCAAAAAGCAGAAAACAGCATGTGCTAAGAGACCAGTATCTGAGTCAGGACTTGGAGGAGACAAAAACAGAGCTAAAAGGATTACAGACACGTGGTAGATACTGGTCAAAGACTCATTTGACACATTGCTCTAAAAATAATAATGCTGGTAAACCGGACCTTAGAAATAACAACTTTGTTGGACTAAATCCATGGGACATTATCACCCAGCATTCATTCTTGTCACTTCACCCTGGTTGATCAGATCATCACAACAGTGAAAATAGCTCTGAATAAAAGAGTCAGACACATTTGTGAAGTTTATCATCTTTTCTCACTGACAATGTGACAAACATAGTATGTCGCATTCAAACCAAACATGAACAAAATCATACCTGCAAGTCAATGTATAGACACAAAGGTAAATAATTTCTTAAAGAAAAGTGCAACTTCACGTTTAATGTGTTTCATCCCCGTATTTGTAAGAGTTGAAAAATCTGAGCTTCAGCAAATCATTGCTGCAAAAGCCAGTTCGCTTAGAAATTCCATTCAAGGATTCAAGGAGTTTTATTGTCATTCAACACGTTAAACATGGGTGGAACGAAATTTGGTTACCCTGGTCTCGGAGCAAGCCAAAATGTAAGGAATAAGAATAGAAAAATATATACAAATATACGAACCAAAAAAAAGAGAATAAAAGAAGAACACAATCAACTAACTTTTATAATAGATAGGATAATAGTACTAATCTGTGCAAAATATTGCACTGTGCATTTGTATGGGGGGACATTTGTCTGTATGTCAGGATGGAAAAGCTGAAATTCGTTTTCCTTGTAAATATGATAATTTTTTTTCTTTCTGTGGCGACCCCAACATCTTTTCATTGGAACCAGAACAAGCTCACTTTGAGTAAAGTGAGTGAAGAGGTAAAAAATCTGATTGACAGAATATATATTTGTCTGTCACTTGATTCAATCTTTCTATTGAAATCTATGAGCTGAGTAGTGTTGGATGAAATGTCAAAAGACCTGCTGAAATAGCGAGGGTGGGGCCTCAAACACCAAGGTCTTCCAAAAGCTCAGGCCTCCAGAGGATATTTGTGGAGATGAGAGCCTCCAAGAGAAAGCAGCTGGAATTATTTTTCAGACGGAAACTGAAATAAAGCACTGTGAGGATCAATAATTTAAATAAGGGAAAACTACTGCAGAAGTACAATAAAAAAAAACTAAAAAAGCACAAAATGACCGTAACAGTTTATTTTTTTCACTTTACATATGACATTTGATGGATACATTTGTCATTACTTTGAAAAGATTGTATTTGATATCAAACTGATACGTTGGAGCATTTTTCTGTACTAAAGGTTTACAAAGAGACAAACCTTCATCACTGATTGTCCTTTATTTACAATTGACAGTATGTCCTCTGTCAGAGTCACTCAGTGAAACTGTCATCTGGTTCACTTAGACTCAGGTTAACAAGATAATTCTATTTCTTAAACAAGCAAGTCAGCAGTTTTTATAAAAGTCCCCTCCACAGCGATGACAAAGCTGTAATTCACTTCCTGTGTCCCAGAGGGTCGAGCGTGACTCGATCCAATCAGAAGCCTTGCCAATTAGACGCCTCAACTGGCACTTAATTACCACTGTGAGGAGACTGATGGGCCATTAATTAGCAGGACATTAACGGACTGAGTGTTCATTAACAGCAGAGCATATTAGAGGAGATAAGACCCAATGTAATGGACTCTGGTGGAGGAGAGAAAGGCTCAAGCTGTCTGCAATAGAATTAGATGACCTGCTACGGCACTCAAATCTGGGATAATAATGTTAACAATAGCTATTAAAGGGGAATACCACTTACTTTTAATGCTGGAGTGTGTCACTCATATTGCTGAGCTCTATATTAGTGTTTGGTGCTCCCACATAGATGGCAGACACATCATTTCAGCAAGCGCTAACAGAGTGTTGATGGATGCTGATTTTATAATCACATCAGATCAGAACATTGTTTCTGGACAAGGGTCAGGGGAAGGACAGAGAGGATACATAAGTATTGGAAAGAAATATTGCAAGTGGTCCTGAGACTCTAATGCAAGTCATCATAGCAAAAAAGTTTCTTCAAGTAATTTGTTCTTTGAAAAAAAAGGCTCTTTAAATAAACGTGACTAAAAAAAACCTCAACAGCAGTTCATTCTTTCTTCTTGAAAATAGTTTTGCTAAAAAGATTTGTGGTAGGGGGCTATATGGGCCTGCTGAAAAACAATTAAAACCTGAAATTACGTTAAATTGCATGAGTCCACTTCTTCATTGTACTTAACACGTCCTACAAATGAACTGTTTATGAACTTACAACCCCTGATGATAAGCCCTTTCCTGACACAACTATTTAAAAAAATATATAAAATATAAAAGGAAATTTCAAAAACTTAAAATCCCTAGATGTTTGTTGCACAAATTGTGTTTTAATAAAATGTAAATTAATCAAGGGATTACAGTCATCACTTTGACTTCAAGTTACAATCACAGCCTGCTGTTCAAATTAATCTTGGATTTTTGTCCTCAATCTGAACACATGATGAAGCAGGAAGACTTGCTGCAGTACTGAACTTAAACCCCATCAGTGATTTCATTTGTGGAGAAATTTCTACAAAATCTCTGTGGCATGATTGACTTTCATTGTAAACACTGATACCAGCTTTAGTTTTGCAGGGGAATGGGGCAGTGCTCTGTGGTTAGAAAGCATGTTGGTCACAGAGGAGCAAGCAGAAGATTCAATCTGTCAGAGAAAAACACACAACATTTCTTTAGCTGCTATTATGGATGCATTAGAGGTTATTTATTAACATGCAATGCCAGTATTGCAAAATACATGTTTTAGCAATATGTTGCAGGAAATATTTATTTCAATTAGGGATTGGATTTTTGGAGTGAGCCTTATGTGGAGACTTTTGGCATTGCAGTTGTTTTGCTTTTTAGCATTGGTTTCATTTTCATCACCAAAGGTTGCTGCTTGGTTTGACCGTCCTGATCTATCCTGGCCCGGTCTGTGTCAGTCTGCTGCAGAGGATCCCTGGGGAAGGAATGTTCTAACATCTCTGACTCTTCATTTCACGCTTCATTTACCATCACACTCTCCCAAAACACTAACTCCGTTTCTCAGTGTGTGTGCGGGAAGGTGTGTGTGCGTGCTCAGGGTCACACCTTCTCTCCATACACTGTATATGCGTACTCTTACACACACAAAGTGAACTGATACACACACACAATTGAAGGTAAATGATAGTGACCAGCCTGCTTCTAGATGTGTGATCACTGGGTACTTTGTTGTTCTCAAAGGGCATATGGCATGATAAACTGTAGCCCTTATGCACATTGAGTTCACTGGAAAAAGGGTTTTGACACACACATCCAAACACACACACAGCCTGTTGTTGTAATTCTTAAGCAAATGAAATTACTTCTTTATACTTTTTGATTTGCATAAAAAGTATGAACATAGCTAGAAGACATGAAGTTAATGTGTATGGGTTTGTAAATGTGTGTGTAGCACATAAAGCCTCTGCTGTGTCATTATGAACTTCCTCTGAAGCCACAAGGTAAAGGAAATTTACAGCATGGTAGTGCTTTTTATTTTCATTTTGCTGCCAGGCTTTTGTTTTTTTATTGTTTGAATTTTTATGCTCTTGCTTATGTGTTATTGTGATGCATGGATTTAGGTGAAATATAATGGTCTACATATCTATATTACACACTCCCAGGGGAAAATGAACTTTATTCAAAGTCATTCTGGATTAATTTTTTCAGTCCACAGTTGAAATTGAAACAGCCATCAGACAGTACATTGGCTGTTTGAGCTGAGCAGGTGATAAAATATCAGCGCTTAGACACTGGATTGAAGACACAAACAAACACACATACATACTACAACAAAAAGCACAGAGACACACTGGGTTGCATTACTAGCTGCAGTGTGAATGGATGGTTGCTATCACTACACACATATAAACACACTGGCAGAAAAGTGTGTGTGTGTGTGTGTGTGTGTGTGTGTGTGTGTGTGAATAGATGGCATGTCTGAGACTGGTGAGATTGGTTCCATCTGTTGTCGAGTGGGTCACAGGGTCACATCCCTCCTATTACCTCTCTCTCTTTCCAACGATTCTTTATTCACCTGAAGGAAGGTCTGAGAGCACGATGGATGGAGCTAATCTGATCTCAGAGAGAGAGAGATGGCAGGGGATGGATGGATGGATGGATGGATGGATGGATGAATGGATGTGTGGATGGATGGACTTCTGAGAACTTTTTATATCAGCCATAAAAGTCCATAAATGAGATATAGATCTGTTTCATCTATCTTCATTAATACAGTCAGAAGCAGGGGCGGCGTTATGGGCATGCCTTACTGTCATCTTAAATATCCAGATTTCTGCAGGAATCTCTAGCGATGGGAGTCAGCTAGCTACATGGCTATTAGCTGAGCAGGGGTGTAAACAAAGCGGGGTTGTTGCACAACTACATCAACAAAGATGCTTGATAATGTCTGCAATTCTACCACAGTAAAGCAATCTTCAGCTCTCCCCAACCACAAGCCCAGAGAATAAAAACCTTTTAAAGAAGAAAATACCAAGAAGATGAAAGACAAAAAAAGACAGGAAAATGAAGCAGGATAAATGGTAACAGGCTGCATGCATGTTCGGCAAGCACACTAAGATTAAAATAAAAATGTTGGTATAAGGAGATGCCTTTCAATTCATGCACAAGGATTGATAACTGTATTTGATTTTTTTTAAAAGAGAAAACAAAACCAGTTTAAAATAATAATAATAATAATAATAATAATAATAATAATAATAATAATAATAATAATAATAATAATAATAATAATAATAATAATCCTCAAGTCCTGATAGGCATAGCTGGAAGTCAGTGGATAATACAACAGTCACAGTCTGTTATCACTTATTGGCAACAGCCATAATGTGCAACTTTTACACATGCAAACAGGCCTGAACCAGAACCCCCAATTCTCAAAACAAGCATGGAGAAGGCTGGGGATGACACAAGCGCACAAGGAGACAGATGGACTGACAGAAGTCTCATCAATCAGAGACCAAAGCAGAGTGCTAATCCTCCAGCCAACACAGGCAGAAGAGGAGCCAGGTGAGAAGAGAGGGGACAGGAAAGGAGGAGAGGGAAGATAGAAGGGGACAGGGTGAAAATGGAGAGAAGGAGAAGGACAGAGAGGGCAGAATGAACGAGGCCTATTGAAGGACAATCATTGTCTATCAACATGAAGAATTACCTCTCTCTTTGTCCATTCTGCCTACATGTGAGCGCACACACACATTCACACAGGAGAGAGTTGACCTGTGAGGGAACACTGATGGAATCTTCTGTGGGATTAACAGGGATTTAGCCCAGTGTAATGATATCTGAATGAGTTGATTAGCTATCTGATGACACTTTTGCTGTCTGACCTCTAAAGCCCAAGAACAACTGGTAACACATCTTGCACACTCAGGCTGCATTCAAACGGAGCTGGGACTCTGTGAGGTTTTGATTTGTGCTTTTTCACAGCTAATTAAACCATAAAACTGTGTCACTGTGAGGGCAGTCATGGCATGATTTTTCATTTATTTGGTTCCCATGAAAGTAAGGGTCATAACATGCAGGCTGTACCAAGACAAAGGATGAAAAATGCAAACAGAAGAACAGATATAGCAGCAAATTTATTTAAAAACCAGCTAAGCATAACAAGATGTGGTGATGATGATAATGGGGAAACACCTGTATGGGTAAAATGAAACTTCAGTGCTATAGGTTGACATTAATAGAGAACAAAGCAAGTCTTTATCTACTTACTTGTCATAGTTCAGAGACATTGTTTGATGGGAAAAAAAAATTCTGGAGTTACATCAAATATTTATACCAATGAAGTATCTGGTGAGAAAAAAAAGGAAATGGCGAGCAAAACTAAGCTCAACTGTTGCAATATCTAGAAACCATTCGCACTTTTATGGTGTGTCCCATTAAACAGGGAATTAGAATGTGTGAGATGTCACATCTGACTCGACAGTAATCACAGTACAAGCTAAAATGGCATGGAAAACTGTTGGACTGTTTTCTCTGGTTGTTGTTTGGGACACACTGTGACACTCCATGTCCATAGATAGATGTTGCACCGTACTCTTCAAGTGACTGATAACACAGCAAGACTAGGTTGCATATAAAAACTATTAAAAATACAGTTCTTTTCCTGTTTATATGGTGAGAAGCCATCTTGGATTTCAAGCCCAGGGTAACTGAAGATGCTCAGAGTTTCCAACTTCAGTAGATGTATTGTAATTTTCAACATCTAAGGTCAAATGGATTTCGCCATTAAATATCACAATTAGATATCTGCTCTAGTATGTGTATCTAAATGAAATGAAGGCACATAGATGGACCACCCACTGGCAGTCCTCCCATCCCAAAGACTTCAAAAGAAATGAATATAGAGGCATTGGATTAAAAACATAAGTAAATAAACCAAATAACAAACATTCAGAGAAACAGCAAGACGGAAGCTATTTACCAACAATGACAAATCAGCTTCTTTTTGATATTACAAATGGAAATACACATCTGCAGTACATGCATTACATTTTGAGTAGATAGTTTTTCATTCTCAAGAGTTGCGCAAGTCTACAGCAAGATGAGAAATGAAAAGTGACACTGAACCAGTCGAAGATAAATTTACCAAGAAAAAATGTCATACATAAAAGATGTGATAAAAAATGAACAAAAAGCAGTAAAAGGTACCTCTCAAAACAAACAGCAGGTCAAATGACGGCCTATAAGAATACCTATAAGAGTACATCGAGTCATCAGCTTTAAACTCTGTCATTGTTTTTTGAACTACAATCCTATTCATCAGCCACCTGTTCTGTTAAAAAAGACAATTAATTGTTGGAATGATCTTAATTGTGGAGCACAGAGAAATGCTGTGGTGTGACACAGAATCAAGATTAAAATAACAGTATGGGTAACATAGTTATTAAATGTGACTAGTCCTTGCAACAAGTGAATCATAAACAGACAACAGTTATTTAAATGGTGCTTTGATAGGGGGAGTCTCATAGTAAATTGTCTTTGGCTGTCTTGAGTATTAGATGTGCCACTTTTGCTCAGAAACATACTGTAGCAGTCCCATGACAGTCTGTAGACATCTCTAGACAAACCTCTCCCCTCCGTTGTTCAGAAGTTGATCTAGTTTTCTGCACTGTCCTCTCTCCAGCACAAAGGTTATTTGAGGATATTGGTTGTTAAACTCAAGAGCACTTCGAGCTCTCTGCCCCTTTCCCACAACTACCTGCACTCAGCTGCATTAAATGAATGTGACTAGTGCGACAGCTGTTGTCCGGAAGTTACCGAGACACTAAGGAGCTTTTTCCTTTAACTTCTGTTGGAAAAGCATTTCAGTGGAAGCATTCAGGTTTATTTTCCCTTGATGTTGACTTCAGTGTGCTTGTTTTTTTGTTCAAATCCAGGGTAAAGCTTATAGACAAATGAAGATAATGGTCTGATGAATTGAACGTGTTTCTGAAACTGATCACTGTTCAGACTCTGTGTCCACAACTCTTCGGAAACCATTCAGACTGTTACATCTCTTTTCCATGGAGTAAAGAAGTTTACAGTGTTACTTCTGCTGTTCCAAAAGGTCAAAAACATAAATATGAACGTTCTCCTGCAGGCTCAGCAGGCGCTAGAGAAAGTCTATTGATCAGTTTACAAGAGCTGCTAGTTCAAACCATTTCTCTGGCTTGACATTTGAGGATAGTTCACATGAAATTTGCTCTTGTAAGAAATAAGATGTACGAGAAATGCAGTTACGCTTCAAACTTGTTGCAAAAAGCTTGTCTTCATTGCTACAGAGGGGTCAGTTTATCCTGTGAATTTATGTGAATTAAAGCTCCTGTGAGGAACCAGTTGTGTTTGAACTGTGGAGTTGATTTTGGCGCCCCCTGTGGACAAAGCTGTATGTCCTACCTCTTTGCTGATGTTGTCTTGTTTATGCATTGGTAGTGTTTTTCATCAAGAATGCTCTTCCTGCTTTAACACAAATGTTAAACTTGTCCAAACTCTTTGCTAATGTTACAAAAAAATGCTTTAATCACATGCATTTAATCAGTACTGCTGAAACATACTCCCAGCAGTGAATTCAAACATTTCAAATAGCTATAATTGTTGTAAAACTAGTGGTAATGTTGGCTATACAAAAGCATACGCTACAATTTCAGATTGTTTTACAATGTGTTATAACTATTTACCACATGAGCTTTAAATAACATATTTCTGCAGGACAATCTGTATGATCTACTGTAAAGAAATTCATTTTACTTGTTACTTTTTAA
Organism: Thalassoma bifasciatum; assembly: GCA_008086565.1. NCBI lineage: Eukaryota > Metazoa > Chordata > Actinopteri > Labriformes > Labridae > Thalassoma > Thalassoma bifasciatum. The sequence goes on from RPOG01000058.1 coordinate 1,135,180, forward strand.
CAAACTTTACTATTAGCAAAATAATAATTAATAATAATAATTTAATTTCTCATAGGAAGCATAAACTATCGCATTATCGCATGTGAAGGGAAAACCAGATAAATAAAAGAAACAAAAAGGCATCAATAGAGTCAAAAAGATGTGAAATTAATGAATAGAAAATATTATTTAAGATATCTCAAGCAAACGAAATACGATTTCAACACATAGCTGTTACTGAGAATATTGATTTTTGGCCTTTCGTGTCATGGCTTACATACTCAGCGACAAGTCAGAGGGAAGACAGCATATGATTAGCACCGAATCCTATTACTTAATCAAGTGTTTACCTAAGATGTACTGAAAAGTTTACTTTAGAGGCATTAAGTTAATGTTGGTCTCACTGGTTGATTTCATCTGAGGGGCTGTCACACATCCTGTGAAATACAGCAGGTGCCAGATCCTCCATCAGAGAAAAATGAGCCATTTTATGCACACCACAATCAGCTTCTTAATGGTGGTTATTATATGATTGAACTGCAGCACTAAATTGCTTACATCCATTTCTGTGTCCGTGCTTGTATTAGCAATGACTGTCATCAGCCTGTTTAAATCAGAGTGCTCAGGCCGTTATTATAGTTTATCACGGATGTTTTTCTGCACTACTGTCTATCACTCACATTCATGTAGCACAGTTTTTCTGAAAATTAGCTACTCAATTTTTTATGTGATAAATGCTTGCAGTATCAGTTATAGCAATATTTAGCTCTCTAAATTAGTTTATACCAGCTGATCAGTGCTGATGTCTGCAACACAATCTGCTGTGACTGAGTGTGTATGTTCCTTGTGGCTCAATCTCAGGCTCGCTTGGCAATGGACATCTCACAACCACAGTGACTCATATTGGGGTTGAGATAACATTTAGACTGAACAGAACTCTGGCGCATCCTGGTGGTCACAAGTGTCACTGCAAACACATGCACTACAGGTCTGTAAAACTATACTTACAAAGTATCAAATCCATTCCTCTAATCTTGACCCCAGTGGAGCCTTAAAGCCCTAAAGACAAACAGATGGACTAAACCAATTTATATTTCATTCATTTGACGCCCCAAAATGTTTTGAGTGCTCACACACCTGTACACCCACATGCATGCCGACACACTCCAGTGGGTAGAGTGCTGGAGAAGCAGAAAACCCTGGCACTGTTCATTAATCACTCTGTTGAGGTTTTGATGCCACAGCAGGAATGAAAATGCTGCTCTGACTCTCATAGATATACTATACTGCCTTCATCAGCGCCACTAGAGGCCAGAGCAAAGAGAGGGAACTCTCAGTCAGGAGTACGACTGCCAGACATCTACATAAAAAGATAGATAGATAGATAGATAGATAGATAGATAGATAGATAGATAGATAGATAGATAGATAGATAGATAGATAGATAGATAGATAGATAGATACATGCATACATACATACATATAGTACATACAAGCATACATAGATATATAGATGCATTGATACATAGATATATTTTAATGCTGTGTCCACCAAAAACATCTTCCAACAGGATTTTTTGAACCAAACTGCTTAACTTTGTTACTCTACTGCCATTTCTCAAATCTCAATTTAACAATCAAAATGCAAAACAGCCCCAAAGTGCTTCACCCTGAAAGAGTATATTCTGCAAGCTAACATTTGCTGCAAACAGCTCAAGAGACCAAAAATGTTTTGCTGCAGTAAAACCATTCATGGTTAATGATGGTAGTTATGTTGTTTTGTAGTCAATGATGCAAAGTTTATCGTTTTTGACAAGCAGTAAGCACTCTGAGGACAGAAAGTCCAAAAATCAACTGGTGCTTTACTGGCCATTTATTGGAGGCCTGACTTGGACAGAAATGATGACATTTCCAATAACTGTAGCTTTATCAGAACAATACTAGTTAGCCCTACTAAATTACCATCAGCTCATTTGCAGACTTTGGAATTTGTTAAAAGCTGTTACAAACACCATCTTAACAAGGATCTGTGGGTGCTGAAAGAGTCAGTTACATTTCCTCAACAGGTTAAGACTAACAACTGTGGCCTTACAGAGGTTGGAGACTTTCTCAGATTTTGCATTATGTGGTCCATTCATGTTGGAAATGTACAGTTGTCATTTATCAAACTCATGAAAAATGGTGCAAAATCTACCATGGCAAGGATCCTGGGCGCCTGCCATGTGTGATTAATGTGACGTCCTTAATCTACCAGGAGAGTAAATCATACATCAAGTGCAGCAGTGGAATTAAAACCATGTGGAACCAATTCTCCATTTATATGTGGCACATGTGAAATTAGGCCTGCTTGGTGACTCTTGGCCCTGCAACATGTTTGAGTGGCTTACAAACATGTTTACAGCATAACGTGGCAGTGAAGGCACTCAACCATTCAAAGAAGCGCTAAATTGAGAATTAAACACATTTTAGATGGCAATCGTAAACAGAGAAGATGTGTACTTACAAAATTGCACGTCAAAAAGTTCAGATGCAGAAGAGATGCTGTCACACAACATTAAAATTTTAATGGAGTCCTTATAAATAAAGTAAGGCAACCACAAGAGAGAATCTTGGTAAGTAATGCAGAAACAAACTACAAGCAGACTTTCCCACAATTAAGACCATAAGAAATCTGAGCAATGATTCTGTCAAGGACAAATCCACTTTACCATAAAAACCAAATAACCCTCATATTTAAAATGTTTTACCTCCACCAACACCATAACTATATCAAACGATTGAGAAGACTTTCTCAGTGCTCAAAAAATAAACACAGAGGCAGCAATCACTTAAAATTTTTGTTTGCTTTTTAATTTTGTGATAGAAAAAATAAACAAAATCTTCACATTTCTCATCTTTATCCATCAAACATCCTAAAAACCAAGTGTGTAACTGTGTAGCAGTTACAAGCTGGAGGTGTCTTCCCCTCAGTGACCACCACTTGAGTACTTGCCATGCAGCAGCCTGCTCCCCCAGGATCTGCCATCTGGCCCAACAGCTTCCCTCACCGATATGAGTTCAAGTCTGGTTTATACCTGATACAGGTATCAAGGTTTGCTCAGTTGTCACGGTACAATGCAAGTAGCTTTTCGCAAGGCCAAGTAGCCTGTGACAACATCTGATGGGAGAAGACGAATGTAAGAGAACTCCTCAGAGGATGTGAAGCGTAGTTTTGTCTGAGGGTCTGTGTAGTTTGCCTAAGGAGAGATGGGACATTTTCAGTGTATGCTTTATAGAAGACTGAACATTTTTTGCTGTTCCTACTGAATTTAAGCTATGTAAACTCACAGGGAGTCCAGAGATGTCAGAATACTTCTTGGTCGGCAACAGGGAAGGAGGGGCATCAATATTATAATCTGTTGAGACAAAAAAATGGACTGTTGTTAGTAAAACTGCACCATTGTATGAATTGTCCTCTTGAAATGAAGCTACATTGTCTTAACTTTGTTATAATTTTCTTGAGGTAATTCATTGTTTTCTATACATTAGACCACAGAGCAGCTTTAAATCTAGCTTAATCTTCAATGCATTTAAAGGGACTTTCTAGACAAAAAAAAAGATAAATCAATGACTTAGGCATTATTTTGAATTAATGCATATAAGAGATTTTCTAGACAAAATGAACCTGAATTGTTTTAGGCTTACTACAGTACATGTCGTTAAAAACATAATAAATGAATGATAAGTGAAATGAAATTGGATTTTAATAAAGATGAGTCAGGGTTCCCATTCTTTCCAGGATTATTTTCCAGAACTTTTCCAGGACATTTTCAGCTGCCTGAGAGACAATTTATCATGATAGACAATTAGTTAATCATTTACCAGGTTTTCCAGGATGCATGGGAACCCTGTGAGCACTTAGTATTCGATATAAAGAAGATAGAAAAACTCACAGTTGGGATCATTGATCTTCCATGGTAAAGTTCGCTCCAAAGCCAAGATCTGTTTCAGATTCTTCCAGGTCCTATTCTTTTTACCTGCAGCAGCCCCTCCAATTCCAGAATGCTGTGAAGGACAAGGTGATTGAAAGTAAGGGCAGGAATTAGGGGAAAATGTGTAAAATCATATAACCAAGTGAACACTCACCATAAATGCAGGATCTTTGAAAGGTGGAGGCTTTGCTGTTGACTCTGAAGGGGCAATTTGACTGCTGTCGACGGTTCCTGCTGCCTTCACTTCAACCGGTGACTCTGCTGCTATTGTCTGATGAGGCAGGAGAAAATTTGCCATTATTAATTTTACACTGCCAGGCCAAAAAAGAAAAGTCGCCACCTGGATTTAACCAAGCAAATAGGTACAAGCCTCCTATTGGACAATTACTACGTACTCTTTCAGCGATAATCTTTCAGCTGGCAGAAGTTATTTCATCCCAGCTGATGCAATGAGTAACTTCATACTTCTTGAAAGACACACTAACATCTCTTCATGCATCGGCATGCATCAAGCAGGAAAAACATCTGAGGAGATTGTTGAACCAACTAAAATTGGGTTAAGAACTGTCCAATGCATGATTAAAAACTGGAAAGATGGTGGGGAACCATCGTCTTGGGCACGAGGTAAAAAGAGGGGCAGGTGAAGTGATGCACCCATCACGCCCCGTGCCTACTGTACAAGCCTGTGGGGGCAGTGCTCTGATCTGGGGTTGCTGCAGTTGGTCAGGTCGAGGTTCAGCAACATTTTGTGCCCAAAGAATGTGGTCAGCCCACTACCTCAATATACTTAATGAATCAATGGATTTTTTTCTTCTCTGATGGTACAGGCATATTCAAAGATGACATTGCTAAGAAAATTGCAAAAGAGTGGTTCAGGGAGCATGAGACATCTTTTTTTCACACATGGATTGGCAGCCACAGAGTCCAGACCTTAACCCCATTGAGAATCTTTGGGGTGTGCTGGAGAAAGCTTTGTGCTGGGGTCAGACTCTCCAATCATTAATATAAGATCTCGTTGAAAAATTGAAGCAACACTGGATAGACAGAAATCTTTTGGCATTGCAGAAGCTTATCTAAACAGTGCCACAAATGTTTGTTTTTGTTTTGTTTTGTCTTGTTTGGGGTGAGGGAGTTGGCAGGCAGTGCATCTTATCAACTTTAGCTTCAGAGTTTTATATCTCTCAGGGAGTTTTCAAAGAACAGACTTTGTTGTGGTCATAGCTCCCATTATGCATGTATACATTGGTAACTACTGTTATGCATAAAAATAAGCAGCGTTGGCCTCATAAAGGTAGTGCCATAAGTTTCGTCATCTGATAAGTGAACATATGACCATATTTCGCTTTTCTAGTCTTTCTTACCACCTTAAGTGCGTTTACACTGATGACCAACGACAAATTTTTTGGGATTCAGTGCCTTGCTCAAGGACACCTCGGCATGAAACAGCAAAGCTGGAATCAAACTCTGACCTTCTATTTGAGAGACGACTGACCACTCCTATTTGTGGAGTTTATCAGGTACTGAAACCGCAAAACAGATATTTTTAGTACAAATATAAGAAAAAAAGACCCCTTATTGGCCCCCTCACTGTTTATCTCCTTGTTTCTTCGAGCATCCCAACCCCATGTGTTTTGGCAGCAGTTTCCCAACATCGGCAAATGCTGTTGTTCACTGATAAAGCCATGGAAAACATGCAGGTGATTCGTATCAACAAAAAATAAAAACCCGAAAAATCACCTGTGTTTGTGTTGTTGGTGTCGCTGTCAGCTGCCCTTTCTTCTTCTTACTGCCGCTCCCGGTGGCCTGTGGAGCGGCAGAGACCCCCGGGCTGCCCGGACGTTTCTTCCCCCGGTTGGCAGCAGAGGTGGTGACCGCCGGCTGCGGCCTAACGGTGATGGGGAGCTGAGATGCCATCTACTGTGAGCCAGATATTTGAGGTAAACAAAGCACACGCTGCTGTCTTCCTCTCCCCTCGGATACAGGCATTAGCTGTGCATGATCCTGATAATCTTCATCTTCTTCTCACAGTTTTGTTGCCGGTTAGCAAACAGGTTAATGGTGCATTTCCGCCACCTACTGGTATGGAGGGTGGATCAGAGCAGCTAATGCTAACTAAAAATTTCAGAATGTTTACATATCCCCACCTATCTATGGCAAGTATACATCAAGAGTTTCTCCAAACTGCTTGAAATGGAAAACAATAATGGTGACTAGAATTAATTGTTTATGGGAATGTAAAGAAATTGAATAATTTTGGCAGGCAATATGTAGATATAATATGTAATATGGAGCAGCCTTTTTCCCTCAACCTGTTAGTTTGTATTTTAGAACCAATTCCAGACCCTTTAAGGTACACAAGCAATCAAATTCCTTTTAATGTTGGCTAGGAAGGCAATTCTGATTAAGTGGGTTTGTGCTGAACCCCCCTTCAGCCAAATTATGGAAACCTTTGGTATCTCGTATTGCTCCATTAGAGCAGCTGAGGTACTGCATTAAAGGAAAGATGCATCTTTTGACATCAAAGTGGGAATAAAATTTTGAAAAGTAATTGTAGTTTTACAGAATTAACTTGTGGTTATATTTTCTTTTTTTGCTCATGTACAACAACTGCTTGGCTATTTATTTATTGTTTGTTTGTTTGTAGTTTTTGTGCCCTTGGTTGAATGCTGTATGTAGGGTTCTGGACCAACCAAGTGAGTATCTTGTGAAAAGACTGCACTGCACTGTTGATTTTTGTTTTCCTTCTGAAAAGAAAATTCAGCGAAATGAATGCTAAAAAAAAAAAAAAGAACTAAAAATTTCCTCTCGTGGTTTTTGTGGTTTTTGCTTGCATACGTACAAGAGAGAGAGAGAGAAGAATAGAAGAATACAGACAAAAGGATACGGACAATGACACAGGTACAGAGGCGGAGAGATGGACACAAGGAGACAGAAGGAGAGGGATGCAGACACAGAGAGACACTGACAAAGACAGACAAATAATTGGAGAACTGTAAAAGCCACAACAGCTGGAGTCTGGTAGTCCTGGTAGATCCACAGCAACAATCCAGATGAACCTAAAAAACAAGCTTCGAGATGCCCAGAGGAATCCATGGTTAATAACTAAAATAGTGCATTAAGATAAAAGTTAGACTGACAGATAGAGGAGAAAGGGAAACAAGAGTCTAGTGTGTCTGTTTTTGACAGTCAAGACATATAGCAGCATAACTAAGAGCTGGTTCAGACCTGGGGGTCAAAAATAGGTAGTGACAAAAGATATCAAATTAATATACATCCTAAAAGAAATAAAAGTGATAGAGGTAGCTTGGAGTCAAATAAAAAATATTGACAAAAAAAGATATTTAAATAAATCATCCTGAAAAGAGAGAATGTTTGCTCAAGGTCAAAATATTTAGAGACAAAATTTATGAAATATATGAATATAAATCATCCTAAAAGTAAAAAGAGCAAGAAGCTGCTTCATTTTTTATTAGTTGATGGTCTTGAAAACAATGAAACCCCTGTTGCAGGGTAAATGAGCCACCAAAACTCCACACCTGTTTGGTAAGGTCGTGGCCATGGACGAGCAACACCTGATCATTTTTACTACAGTTTATCATAGTGATAATTAATACGTTGCACAGTGGCACAGAGGTTTTCGTTTGTTTAGGTTGGGTTTTTTTAATTTTTTTCAGATAATGACACTTGGGAGGAAATCAGAGCGCCCAGAGAAAACCGAAAATGGAAGAACACAGATATGAAACTGGAGTTAAAATCTTAACTCTAGTCTCATATCTGTGCAGCTACAGTGCTAATTAAAGTGTTGCACAGTGGCACAGCGGATTTTGTGTTTGTTTGGGGGTTCTTTTTTGAGATAATGACACTTTGGAGGAATCCAGAGCACCCTGAGAAAACTGAACATGGAAGAAAGCAGATGGGGAACTCGAGTTGGAGACACCAGTCCCCCATCTGTGTGGCTGCTGTGCCAATCACCGTGCACCGCCACTGTGCTTACATAATTCAATACATTAATGTGATGTGATGTAGTCTGATGTAGTGTGGGGTGGGGTGGTGTGATGCGATCCGTTACTGGGACAATGATGTTTGTTCTGCCAGCCTCCCATGGACTTTGAAGCTGTACAGACACGTATATTTAGGATCTCCCCAGTTACTCTCCACCTGCAGTTTCACAAACTTGAAAGCTGAGCTATTATTGTCCTAAAAGGGAAAAAAGACAGTGGGAGGTGGCAGAGTTAGCTCAGGGTCAAATAAAAAAATTGATGACAGATGTCAAAAGATAGACATTAGGACATAATGAAAACAACCATTTAAGATGGTGCAACAGTGTGTTTGATAACATGGTATAATACTTACTGGCACTTTGAAAGTTTGCACTTCATCTCCATCTTCATCATAAAGGAATGTTCCTAATTTAGTCCCTTCATCATATGCTGTCTGCATGCCCTGTAAGAGTCAAAGACACATAGAGATTAGTACTGTGCTGCTCTCTATGTAGGTGATAGTGATATTAAATGGTACACAGAATGTAGTTTGCAGTGAAAAAATGATCAATTTGTTACTTACATAGACTGTAAACCTCTTTGGGGCACTGTTGATGGTTAGAGTTGGGGACTTTGTCTTTGAAATGTGGCCAAGTGACACATGAGTGATGTTGACTGGATTATCTAATTGAATGACGACATGGCCCTGCTCACCCTCGAAGGGCCAGCAGTCCCCTGAAACTAGAACTGAGTTTCCCTGTGGTCAGAAAAAGATTGAAAAAAAAAAAGAGTTAGTCAGCTTATTGTATGTAAGTATACTGTGTAAGACAAGCAAAGACCTGCAGTAACAAGAATAAGCCATGTATATGACAATAGATCAGGTTGGTGAGTGAGTTACATACTTTGATTAAACAATTGGGACTTCTGGATACTTTCCAAACTGGTATCCCCCAAATCGTCAGCCAGTTAGTGCCTGAGTAAGTCTCGGATGTTTGGTCATGAACAATTCTGGCATCTGCAGGGAAAAGAATCCGCTTGTGACTAGAAAGCAATCTCAAAACTATTGACCGATTGTGCATGACTAGATACTGTTACAGGAAAAAATACAAAGGATGGATAAAGAGACTTACTGAGGGAATACAAGGCAACATTGGGCAGAGTATCTCCCGATGGAAATTTCAGGTTCAGATCCTGTTTTACTTTTGATAGCTCCATCTCTAGACATTTTAGCTGCTTATTAATGTTTTTATATTCTTCCACTATGGTCTGTAAGTCAGAAAAGAGATGTGATGAAAGCCAGCAACTCTTAGATGTTAAAATGTTGACAAATATTTCAGTGTAGTGAAAAATATCTTTAGGGTGAAGTAAAAAGTATGTAAAAATAAGTTTTAAAAAGTTGAGGACATATATTAAGATAGTTTCATGATACACACCATGTTTGTGATAGTTGGTGTTGCTTCATGGTAACTGTTAGACTGGGTAGCAATATACCAGCACTGTATAATTCCTGAAATATGGAGGGACCAACAAAGAAAATATGTAAACAGGTTAGTAATTCTTGCAGTTACAAAATCCAAATTGGATTCAAAATGGGATTTAGATTTGAGTAAGGGATGAAAAATAGATAACTCACCAGAACAAAGTATGGAGAGGAGAAACATGAAGATGACGGTTGTTTTGTTTCTTTCCATGTGTCTTTCCATGTTTCTTTCAAAAATTAAAAGTCTGCCTCTGTCCAACATTCTGTGCCTGATGCTGTCTGTTTCACCACAGATCAAACTGCTGTTGCTGTTGGTAGTGTTGCAAGTTCTTGTGCTGGATATGCGGAAGTCACTCCTGTTGCTGTTGACGTTCTTAGTGTTTGGGCTGGATATGTGGAGGTCACTTCTGTTTCTGTCGACTTTCTTAGTGCTTGGGCTGGATATATTGAGGTCACTTCTGTTTCTGTCGATTTTCTTAGTGTTTGGACTGGATATGTGGAGGTTACTTCTGTTGCTGTCGACATTGTTGGAAGTGTTCGTGTTCGTCATGTGGACTTTACTTCCGTTGCTGATGACATTGTTGGAAGTGTTCATGTTAGTCTTGTCACTTCCGTTGTTGTCGACATTGTTGGAAGTTTTCATGTTAGTCTTGTCACTTCCGTTGCTGTGATGGACGTCGTAACTCCTGTTGGAATCAAGACTTTCGACACTGCTCCTAATGCTAGAGCATATGCTCCCATTCCTGTGACGAGTCCTTCTACTAAAGAGCCTGTTTTTGATGAAAATGGATTAGAGTTTGACTTTTGATAAAGGACAGTATATTGTCAAACACACACAAAAGGTGTGATCATGTCTTGTAATACTGTGGCACAAGCACTGCTAAATTGTAACTACCTGTGCAGGGTCTCTTTATAGGAGATGCGCCGTTCTCCCTCTAGATTGTAGTAGCCACTAGTCTCTAGTCTGAGGCTCCTTCGTACCATTCCTGTAAAGCAGAGGATGTTCAGTCATGGTTCACAACATTTCATAAATTTAAACTTACTGCTAGACCACTACCATTTCAAGTCAGTAATTGTACATTTTTAATTTTTTGATTAGCTAGAGCCTTTAACTCAGCTATCAAAAATGTATGAATTGATGTCTACATTAGTTAGATCTGAGTATGTATTATCAAAAAAACACCAAAAAATTCTCATGTCTTCATTACATTCTGTGAGGTTTCAGTCCTCTGAAGAGGAGCTTGGTGTCTAGATTAATATGACTATATTCTCAAAGCCCATAAAGAGGGCCCCCTGCCCAACCTCTTGGAGATACGGCAAAAATCCCCCAAGATATTTGAAGACAGCAAAGTAGCGTCATAACCGATACATTATTTTAAAACACTCCTTCTCTGTTTGAAGTGATTTTTTTTAATGTAAACACTAACAATGCATGGAAGTCATTTCCTCCAGTTAAAAATAAATAAATAAAACACTTGCTTTAATTACTTCTTTATATGTTTTTTATTTATTTTAATATAGAAAGACAAATAACCCACTTCAATACTCCATATTTTGACCTTTAATTCTCAATTTTTTTACTTTGTTCACATATTAAGGACCTTTTGTCATCTCAAAATTTTTACCTTTTTTCATAATTTTGACTTCACTACCTCAAATTTTGACTTAATGTCCTTCATATTTTGGCCTTTTATCTCAAAATTTTGACCATTTTCTCATTGTTTGGATCTTTTTATCTCAAAATTTTGACTTATTCTAAATTATTTGTCTTATCATCTCAATTTTTGACTTCATTATCTCAAATTTTGACTAAGAATGGTCCAAAAATAAATCTCAACTAAACCAAACTTGTCATCTTGGGGAATTTGATAAAATCCCCCCGGACAAGTTTTTTTAAACCAAAAAGGAGGACTTTTTCAGACAGAAAAAAGGATGTTTGGTCACCCTAGTCTGCCTCAATTCCTGAATCAACGCAAATGTGTGCTAAATTGTCACAAGTTGAAAAATGCTACTTTTTAAAATGTAGATTTAAGGTCCAATGCCTTAATATTTGATCTGATCTTATTTTTTAGATCTGATCTTTAGGAGTTTATAGTTATGGCTTGCTATTTTTCTTGGACGGACACACACACGCGCACACGCACACACACACACGCACACACACATTTTTTTTTTTCCTTTTCTTTTTTACATTGACAAAAATGCAAAATAGGAAAATACTCACCTTTGATTGTGGACAGCATACTGGTTTGTTGTGTCTATTCACTGCAGTTTCCTGCCTGATCTAAACTGTCTTAACTGCCAAATGGAAGTGAACTGCATTCTCTCCTGTGATAGACCACGGATTTGTTCACTTACAAAGCCCTGTTTACATTTAAATGAAAACACATTTGAGGTTAGACACACCCCTGTATGAGGGATATGATATGCTGCATTATATTATCAAAATGTAACAACTAACACCAACATACTGTTTTGATTGACTTTGAAAAATAGTGATTAATTTAAACAAAAACAATGATATAAAAACATTTTACTGGATATATATGAGATAACTCCTTGCAATGGATCACTGCTGCCATCGTGTGTTTATTGGGAGGCCATGCACGCAGAGAACTGAAGGCTGAAGGCCCCTTAAATCTGATCATTTGTGATTGGATGAACTGGGTGAATGTTAATACTAGTTCCAAATTGGCACCCATTAATAGAGACGGGCGGGTAAAAGATGAATACTTACCATGAAGACAATTAAGGTTATAGTCTTTGGAGAGTTAGTTGTGAAAAAGCTGCTTAACCCTGGTTGAAGGTTTACTGCTCTTGTGATTCGCAGCTGCAGTCGGTTTAAAGTAACCTCTCAGATCTTCAACTGAACCTCTCTAGGCTAAACCTGATCAACAAATAGCCTTTCAGACAATGTTTTCTCAATGCTTGTTTTCATATATTGAACCATAAAAACAAATGCTGTCAGCTTTCATGCTTTGCCTCAAAGAAAACACTTGTTTTCTACACAGTTACTTTTTTCAGTGACACTGTTTTTCTCTCTAACCAAATTATCAGAAGCAGTCAGATCCATTCTTATCTTGCCAGGTCAGCTGATGATGGCTGGATTATGTTGCCACATTCAAAGTCTAATGCCTTAAATAGATGACATTGATATTTTAATGTGAATAATGTTTAAAGCTTTCAGATTAGCATTTTTGATTTGTGATTCTCATGTGTATTATCTGTTGTTGTGTTCTGTGTTTTGTTTTGTATTTTGTGTGGACTCCAGGAAGAAAGGCTCACCTTGGTGGCAGCGGGGATCCTATTAAACAATAATCAGTAAACAATTTGGATTGCTTTTATTCAGATGACAACATGCTTGGAGTATATTTCATACCCCTTACTTGGATTGTATATCACATTTCATTGATCAGAAATGCACTTTTCTCTCTTTTTTTCTGAAAGAACCCATAGTTGTGTTACTTCTGCTCCTTGCTCTGGTTTCTGCCAAGTAAGAGGTATTGTGTGAATGACAACAAACAGCTAAAGTAGCTGCATTAATTTAACCTCGTAAGACCCAGCACTGATTTATGTGGACATTACATTTCTGCCTCTCAGACCCATGATACTTAATTTTTAAACATTTTTGACCCATTAGCCACATTTAGGGACACTTTCCACATCGTCTTTTGGTGATATCACTACTTAACACTCATGTCAGTGTGGTCATGAACAGTAACTCATGACTGAAAACTGGTAGCTAACTAATGAAACTGAAAATATAACTTCCTGCACAAAGACTCAGTTGAGTTTTTATACTTATTATGTCTTACTTATCCCAAATAGCAAGGAGAAATAAATAATGCACACCAGATAAAAGGTTGAGTCTCAAGATGATGGAGTAAAATTGTATACTGAAAAGTAGAACCATATTGGATGTATTGACGATACTGGCTCTGTTAACTTTTTAGGTCAACCTTCCTCTTAATGACTCATCTTGTTTTATTAAGTATTTAGATCCTGTGTTGCTATTTACAAACACTGCAGTTACCTTTATCCTGATGATCCCAGCAACATCAGTGAATTTAGTGAAAAGTGGTTTGATGAAATGGAAAAAAGTTCTTATGAAAGTCCCACAGATATTTCTTCCTGCTCTGTCAAAGTGTCAGAGTGAAAAAACTCTTATCCTGCAGGGATCTGTAAAAGTAATTCAGGTAAAACTGTACAAGCTGACGGGTTAGAACTGTGCAGGCTGAGGTGGCCTCTGGGGATCTTCTGCATGATTATACCAGGGCGCCTTGGGAGGTACACAGTTGTTCTTTCATTGTTCAGTCACAAACACCTTTGTAGGGAAAGTGCCTCCAGCATATCCATCAGTCTGTGGTGGGACATAGCTGTCAGCATTCAGATATATCTGAACAATAAAGATCTACCACACTTGAATGCAACACTGGGTTTTGAGCTGTAGGGACCTGGATGGAGTAAGGGAGGCTAGTCTTGCACTGTAATACAGTCACACACACTCTGGGACCCTCCTGCTACTTTTCTGGCCTTGTCATGTCTTCCTGAGACTTAAGCTCGCAGGGGATATGCTGATTCAGAGGACGGTCTTTCCAAATGTCTCATTCATTTTTCAGTACTGGCACACTGCTGCTGCCAGCTGCATGAATAAAGTATATCTGGAGACTCCACTGGAGCTCAATTGCAAACAGATATGAATGTTTAATGTGTTAAGTTAAACTATGAGCTGTAACTCTGAGCCATTGGACCAGCACTCCCTGTTCCTTATGAACACATCATCTACTGTACCAGAGAGGCAGCAGGTGGTAGCAGCATTCTGCAACCTGCGACATCAAAGTCTCTGCACCAGATGCACTCCTCCTTTCAGTCTGAGCACATCTGGGGAACCCTGGGCTCTGTTGTAAACAAGGGAGGCTGTTTTATCTTTGATTTAAGCTGTTTTGGATCTGTCATTTTGCTGCAAAAAAGTCATTTTGATTGTGAATTTGTCAAGTATACAAACACTCGCACGTGCTGTGAGGGATGCGGCATGATAGTAGATTACGTAAAAGGCTGGAGAGGTTTTCTGCTCTAGTGACTATGGGTGGTATGTGAGCCAAACGTGTAAGCCACAGCCAGAGGCACAGCTTATCGATCCACATCAGCAGGTCATTGACTGGTGTTGGATGTGTGTCTATGTTTGTAAAGGGGAGGGATACTTCTCACGTGTGTGTGTGTGTGTGTGTGTGTGTGTGTATCAGTGTGTGAGTCTGTCTGTTTGTCTGTCTGTCTGTGGTGGGTCTGTGTCAATGTGTGTATATTCAGATCCCATACAGTTAGTGATTTTTTTTTTCAATGAAAATACAAAATGAAAATCACATTAGCAAAAGTGGCATTGCATAGTGGTGAGGTGGTTAGCAGAACATAGCACATAAAGTTAATTTCAGGGTTCTGTGCTTGTGCTCACATAAAGAGCCAGATGAAAACAGCAGTTAGAAAATCACTGTTTAAAAGCACATGCAAACAGTGTACTCCACAAAAGAGCATATAGTCTTTTGTTATAGCTGTACCTCACAGTTAGCAAATCTCTGTACATGTTGCATGTTGTTTCCAGCACTCCTTAAAACACTCACACTGCGTAGAAAAATGTGGACAAAATCCAGTTCTCTCTGGATATAGATTTCTTTTCCGACATTAAACCCTGCACAGCCATATGGTGGATTTGGAGCAACAAAAAAGCAGCTGACAGTCAAGTTTCTCCACAGCACAAAATTAAAATAACAGACTGCTGAAAAAACAAGGATGTGAGAACCTATTGCAGATGTATGATGACTAATACAAGACTGGGAGCTTGTCAGGGGAGAATGCAAATCAGTCGTGTGTATCACATATTTAATCATTCACCACACTTACTGAATACATTGGACAAGACCTGACCCAGAAGCGCTGCTGTATTGCTATGCACTTCTCATCAAGTCAAGGCAGAGTGTTTCCTGTCTGTGCAGGTAAAGAACGATGAGTCACAGAAATGAGACACAGCTTCTTGCTGGCTTCATTATATGCAACAGGAGATTGGCACTGATGTTGGCACAAACCACTTTGCATGAAGAATAAAAGAAAAAGTGGACTTACCACTCATATGCTGGCCTCCCTGAATCACTTATAGACTTAAACTGAGAAATGTGCTGACAATCAGAAACATAATTTACTATCTCGGTGAGTGAGCAGTCACTAAAATGGTATCAAGTGAAGAAAATGAACTCACCGGGTTAGACTGCTTCCTCTACCTCACACTGGCAGCAGTCTGAGCACTCCCAAGTGCTTCTCTTATTCTGGTAATAAATTGTGACGAGAAAAAGGTTGTGCCTGCAGTCAGACATTTAAACACTCCCTTGATGGAACAGGTAATAGTGAGCAATACGGTTGACATCTTATTTATAGGTTTCTTTCCTGTTTGCTGTAAACAGACCTTTTCCTTGTAGTGGAGAGGAGCCAATTTCCTGCTCTGTTCCCTTATTCCCTGTGTTTTTAGCCCAGTGTTTATCCCTGGAATATTGCAATGCATAACAAGCCTTTGACTGAAACTGAGCTCTTTTGGGACAGATGGTATGTTTGCAAATAGTAGCAAACTAAACTTGTCCAAGTTATGCCCCCCTCCTATCATAATGATCCGTCAGAGATTCCCTTTGGGTTCAAGTTGTGTTTTGGAATTTGTTTATATCTTCAGTGCACTAGTTTAAAGAATTTAAGAGCCTCAATGAGGATTTGCCTTGTTCTGTTGCAGATATTGTGTACTGTAATGAGATCAGAAGACTTATTAATCCTCTGATAAGTTCAATTCTTTATGCATGTTACTATTTAAAAACACCAATAAAGCTTCGACGTGAGAGCATGAAGAGCCTTGGGGTTTTTTGTGTGGTAGGATTAATGTGCATGCGGCACAACTCTGTGTGACACCAGTTTTAAAGAGCTACAATTGTGGTGCTATCATGAGCCCCATATGCATAGGCTATGGTCCTTGTGACAGTGTTTATTGGTTAAACTCCCAGTATCAATCATTTGCTGCATGCCTTCTCTCAATCTCCACTTTCCATGTTTCGTAATTTCATTTTTGGTACATTATTTTCACTTTTTTCTACTTTTCCAAGTCAGATATTTGAAATGTCATTCGCTGGAACTTTTGTTGTACAGATGAGAAGCAGAGGACTCACTGTGACAAAGGTGGCCCAACTTATGCACCGATTTATTGAGAGATGGTATTAAGTGTGCACACAGGGATCAAAAATTATAGTTTCATCAAAAGTCACAATTTAAAGTACATCACAGCCTGGCTCAAAAGTGTGTGACAAAGAAGAAAGCTCACACATTGTGTAAAAAAAATTAATTCAGCATTCAGACTAACATTGCAATGTGTGAGGTAGTCAGTGTGTATTCAGTGCTGATTGTGTGAATGCAAATGTCTATAAGTTCAGTATCATAAAATATAAACAAAGCTAAAGGTGATCTTCAGGCTAGGGCAGGATTTAGAGTAGTGTGTGGTTCTGCTTTCTAGCTTCAGAAGCCCAGCCTGCTCAAGCGTGTTGGGTTACTCAGAAGCTCTCCCACTCAAAACTCCATCCCCTGCTACCTGAAACAATGAAAACAGAGCCAGCAAAGGGAACGGCCAGCCCTGAGGCTGCCACAAAATAGTAAGTAAACTTCTGTACTCATTCCAACAGTCAATAGCACATTTATTGAGAACCTATTGTACTGAAACACTGCCAGCAATTGTACTGCATTTTTTATCTAATGCATCCTCTCCTAAAAAGCTGTCTTTATAAAAAGGGATTTATTCTTTTATCAAATTTAAAGCACTGACAAAGAAAATGTGCAACATTTCAATCAAAAATGCTTCTTCCAAGGAAAATAGCCAAACAAAATGTGGGATGTCCCGGCACCTTTGATGGTCAACCTAAGGTCAGAGGGCCCAAACCACCCCTTGGCTAGTTCTCTGGACACACCCATGGTTTCTGTATTAGATCTTATTTAATTAAAGCAGGTCAAGCCTGACCTCCTAATCATAGTGATACAATCAATTCTCCTCATAGATTAAGAACTAGTCTTGTTTTAGTTTTTGTATATATTAGTTGATTTCATTTCTTAATATTCAATTCGTCATTCATTCACCATATGGCTAAAGCGTAAGTAACTAAATGGAGGAGTCCCAGTCAGTCAATAAAGAGTCTTTTTGTTACTGAAAGGTTGAGCTCAAGGTGACAATGTGGGGTTTATAATCATATTACATCTGAGTGTTATGTATTGTTGTGGGTCATTCTATTGCTCATGTTTTTGCCGTCTGATTAGATTATTTAAAATGGAAATCACATCACTAATGCTTTGTGCAAATTTTTGCCCAATAGATTTTACTAATAAGCCAAAGAAAACCTGAAATTAGAACATAATTCATTATGTGTTTTCAGTCAGTGTCACTAAAACCAGATCCTCCCTCACAATCGTTCAAGCAAATGGATGAAAACGTTGTATTTTTGGACTGTGAAAAAAAAGATGATGTATCAATTTTAGATATTTCTTCCGGGTTGAGGGAGGGATGAGCAGAGATGCTGCCTCTGTTGGCTCTTCTCATCACTACCCTGACTTCTCTCTCTCTCTCTCTCTCTCTCTCTCTCTCCCTCTCTCTCTCTCTCTCTCTCTCTCAGTCAGTCACACAGAGCCAGGCCAGGCAGGCAGAGGCAGCGCGTCCGCCCGGGGTAACTGAGATATAACACCGCATAGGGTTATGCCGACTGAACCACAGCTTGTGAAGCGTTTTAACGGTTTGATATGATGGATGTTTCTGCTGATACGACCCTCTGACACTGGACTGTAGCTGTTAACCTGGGTAGAAACCTCCCCTCTTGGTTGCATTTTGAGGTAACTGTTTCGCCTCGACGACATAAGAGAGGACCACACTCCCCCCATCGTTAGCTCGCTAAGCTAGCTAGCAGCGCTAACTTAGCCGTGATACTTTGAACCGTATCGGCGTCTGCTTTCTGCCTCGAAGAGCCTGCGATCTCTGCGCCATAGCGCCGGATTGAGGTGCGCCGTCACTCAAGGTAAGCGGAAAATAAATGTAAATCAAAAAACCAAATATTATTACGGTTGTTTGCCTCTTTGATCCACACTGCCAATAGTGGGGTCTTGTGAAACCCTAAGGTTTTCCAGCAGCAGCAGAGTGGCGCTATGGCAGAGAGCTTCTTGTTGACAGAAGCAGCCAAGCAACGGAGAGGTGATGCGACTCACCGTAAAGCACACATAGGTCACTTCGATTTCTTGCCAAGAAGGCGACAGTTGCTTTTCCACAACAAGCTGGAAATTAATTACTCAAACGAGAGCTTGCCCTGTCTGCATAGACGAGGTTCAGAAATACTCACAAACGAAACTAACGTTTGCGTTTATCCCCGGTTTGTCGTGAATGGACCACTGCCCGGTTAACGTTATGTTACAGTTGCCGCATTTGACTGCAGCGAGTTCTTCTCCTAACGGTTTATTCAAACGACTGTTCAAACTGGAGATAACGCCCAGTAACATTATTACCAGCACCATACTGTTCCGCTTCAGTACTGAGTGGGTTAGTTACCGAAGCCGTGATAAGTGGCTTTCTTCCTCATTTCTCGGAGAACATTTTCCGAATATTGATGGTGCTGAATCGCTATTGGTGCCGAACATGTTTCCTAACGTTACATCGGGGGGAGAGCGGGTTGCATTGCTTTAGAGGAAACTGTTTCAAGTCTATAGGTATAACTAAATCATACTGATACAAACACAACGTAGACATGGACAGGGCATCTGAAATGTTTGTTACTACACGACTCAACACTCCACTACCAATATTTGTTCCGTACAGATATGTTCATTACTAGTCACAGTTAAGACAAACAGAAGCCTTTTTTGGGTTATCTATGAATTACCATGTTACATATCTTATATAGATGATAAACCTTTATTGCACTTTTGATGCTTCCCAACACCAAGTTTTCTTTTATCTGGACACAATATAGTCCACAATGAAGTTTTAACCTAGTAGGGCTTCAGTGTTGCATCACAGCCTGGAAAGATGAGCTGTGCAGCTGGAATTTAACCCCGCTTGGTGCTGGTTGTGTCCTGATTCGAGGTCAGATGATTTAGCTTAGCTTAATAGGAGGAAACCAACCAGTGACCAGATCCTTCCTCGCTGGACTTCACATAGTCAGGGCCCTCCTCCTCCACTGCTGACCAGAGGTTAATCACATTTCATGTAGTTCAGTCTCTGAGAGACTTTTTATAGGGTTTGGTTGAAGCATTTGGGGTCTAGCCTGTGCGTGTGCATGCGTGTGAAGGTGAGACTCATTGAGTGAGTGAAAGAGGAGAGAACCGATGTGCATGAGAGAGCAGGCATTAACTGTAATTATCTCAAGAGATAAGAAAATGGATTCTCTATCAATCCTGCAAGAGTCTGCAGCGGTGGAGGAGCAGATGAAGATGTAGCATTGACGGGTAACCAATTATATTAATCTGTCATGTTCTGTAAAGGGAGAGAGACGGGAGCCTGTATTATTTATCCTGTGCATGTGTGTGTGGTACATGTGCAGGAGGGGAGCTGCTGTATATTTATGCTACCTGTTGGATTAGTTGCATGGTGCCTGTACATGAGCTGCTGGCTTTGATCGTGCTTTGAAAAGATGTGAAGTAAATCTGGATTACATTAAACGAAGTGCTGTCCTGACCATATAGGTTGGTGTTATGAAATACTTTGTTCATGAAATGTTCACTGAACATGATGTGTTCTCACCAGCACCAGTGTTCCTACAGGTCTGTGTAATTTGTATGTCATGTTCAGGACCTGGCCTCTGAGCTTTATATCTGAAATGAGCCCAGTGTTGAGCCATGACTGTCCAGCTTTGAAAGGAAATGAATCATGTTCCTCATTTCAAGGCCGTAGAGTCGGCATGATGCGTTTCCTGCCCTGTGTGTGTGTGTGTGTGTGTGTTGACTGTGGTCAGGCGTTGGCAGATATGCTTGTTTTTGTATGTGTGCACTGCTGCTTTTTAGAAATTTGGAATATTTTCTCATTGTTTAAGACATCGCTTGTTAGGTGAGTATTTGAACTGAAAAGTGTGGCTTTGCACTGAAGATAGAAATAACATCAGGGCTTATGTGTGACAAGCTGTGTGTGGTGTCGGTGATATCACTGTGGTTTTAGCTCATACAAAGAGTATGTATAAGTAGTAACTAGTGAGTTTGAACTGTGTAATATTCACAGATGGTAATAGTGATGATAACAGGCTGTAGATTATAATTTTCTGATCTTTACACAACTCCCAATTTTAATGTGAGCGTATGCAAACAAGGTGTTCTGATTGTTTTCTGCACATTTCATCAGAATAGAGCACTTTTCACTTGGTATTGCTGCTCAACCCAAGTTGTCTATGTATATGTTGTGATGCTGAAAGTGTAAGCTAGTATTTTTAAGAGTGTTCGTCATACAAGGTGGCCTCGGAGCATTTATTGCTCTGAGCGGGTTTGGAACAATAGCTCTATTCTGGCCTATTTCTCTGGAGGGAGGCTGCACTATTCGTCGTCCCAGCACTCTGTGTGCCAGCGAGGCTTGGTTTGGGATTGGGTTTCCACAGCCACCTGGAGCTCTGAGCACAGGAATGCCATTGTTCCTTCTTCCAGACTATGGCCGGATCAGACACACATTCGAACACACACTTGCAATGTAAACAGACATGTGCATGTTCGCATCCTTATTACAATACACAACAGGAGCTCATATCAGCCTGCGTCTCCACCAAAACTCAGGTTACCCTGCTTTTGTGAGGCACTCTTCGCTTACATAAATAGACACAACTACTTAGAGCTGATGCTAGCGGCAGAGAAGAAACCTTGTCTGAGTTTCTGGTTTGTATTTTAAGCATCATAGCCCTGCTTGAAAGTGAACTTTTTAGAAGAAAAATTATTTACTTTCACTTTTCAACCAAAATGATTAACCTGCTCAAGACTTAGTGAATGAAAAGCATTTTAGAATGCAATTAGTGCGGAAACAATTGCTGAATTAATGAATGAGTTGTTCAACATACAATCACTCATCTGTGCAGCTCAGAGGCAGTAAATCATTGCAGTCATTTATCTTAAGAATGTTTTCCTCCAGTGAGAGGAATTTTCAGCCCGCAGCTTGGCAAATGATAATGACTAATTGTCACCAATGTCAGTCATTTTCTGCACCAAACTTTTTAATTTTATCAATTAAATAATAATGAAAATAGCTAATTGCAGCCTGAAAAACAAACCTGGAAGCCGTGACCTTGAAATTGATGTATAAATTCATTAATATGGATGCATTATGCTAAAGAGGAAGCAGAGCGAGCATAGCGACACCCCCTCTGTTATCTGCTCCAGCCGGTGAAATGTCACTCCGACTTTGTTTACTCCGAAGTTGTCTCTTTAATCAAATCCTCCTCTCACAAGAAAACATTCAACAATCACCAGCTGTCAGTTAGACATGTGATTACTTTCCTTCCAGCTCCTTCTCAAAGGTGGGTTTTGTTTTTTAATAATGTTATCTGATCACAGAGCACGTCAGACCAACTTATTTCCACATTTTGCATCTGTTGTTTTTTTGCAGGTGACATTGCAGCAAAAGGTTTATTTGTTCTCAAATAAACCTTTTGTTCATACATCTGCTTTTCATGTGCTGTAGCATAATACTTAATTTGGTCTTTGTGTGAAAGGAAATAGCTGAGAGTAACCTGACATTTGTAGGTCAAGTGATGGAGAGATGACACACAATAAGTTCCCGTGGTCAGTGCTGACCTCAAGCATGTTGAGAGACAAAATGTATACTTTTATTTGAAAGTATGGCTTTAGATGTATGTGCAACCTGTTTAACTTTCCTTCCTTGTCGAAAATGGGTGCTACAAAGTGCAGACTATTCAGAAACTCACTCCGGATGTTGATATCTGGTTAGGCTTTATCAGATCAGACCAAGTCCTAAATGTTTGATCTTCAGACGAAGTGAGAGAAACAGTAAATGGAGAGAGATGAGGAGCACAAAGAGATAGCCATCAGCAGCATTTAGTTGTTTTTTTCCCCTCTGTCCTTCAGGGTTGAAGGCAGTTAGTGTGAGTGTGTGTGTGTGTGTGTGTGTCCTCCGTCTTCCCAGCAGGTCACAGCAGGGATTGAGTAGCACAGAAGTGGGTCAGCTAGTGCCACCAGGGAGTCTTGCAAACTCCCCTCTTCTTCTCAGGCTGGTACCAAGTAAGACCAACACAAACATGTAAACCTCCCTTGTACAGCTAGGCGGTATCGCCAAAAAATTAGACCTCAGTTTCCAGCTTAAAATGGGATTTACCATTTCAATCGATTTTTTTCTGTATAAAGAAATACAATTATGCTCAATTCAAAATAACTAAAACAGTACGGCTTGACTGGAGAAAAAAGCAGTTAATGCATTGTAACATGAAAAATGTAAATTATTTCCCATGAAAGTGCCAACATTGGCAAAGAAAATGACAATAACGGGACCACTGCACAACTAACTTTGTGCTTCTGCACAGGTATTTTTACTTAAAAAGAACACTTACATCATGTGCACTGGATTGAAACATTTTTTAAATTTACAGGGTGGGCTATAAGCTCCCATAAATAGGAAAATGTATGTTTCAATGTATATTTTTTGTTTCAGATAACCTAAATTGTAGCTAATAGCATGGCTAACCGTCGTAGCTTTGTGAACACAACGTAGACTGTAAAAAGCAGCCCAGCAAATACCTGCAGCATTACGTGGGAGAATCTCAAGAGCAGTACACCTGACTTCCTGCAAGTAAATGAGGTACCCTGCAAATATTGTATCATTCTTTCTCCATGTTAGTACCACTGTCATAGCCGCTCAGGATAGTTTCTCCCACTCGCTAACATCAACATACAAATCAGTTGCACACAGAGCTGTGATTGGCTGGTCACCATGCCTACTCTCCGCCCAGAAACATCTCAAGTTAACCAAAGCATCAACACACACACAGAGGAGGGGGTTGCAGTAGACATAGGCACTAACACACACATATAGAGCCCCAAAGATGACTATTGAGCAGGATTATACCTGTTAAAGTTGACATTTATTTTTTAGGAAAATCCTGCAGACTCTACCTTTAAACTCAATGTTGGGATTTATTTTTTTTTCACATGGATTGAAAATTAAAATCAAATTAATCTAATTAATTCAGTTTATCGCCCAGCTCTACTTCCTTGTTTGTGTGTCATTTACAGGCACTGATCGCTGGTGACAGACAGTGTGTGTATTTGACGTGTGTCACTCACTGAGATCACGTGCCCCTGCCTTCTTCGCTGCCCTTTGGCTCCTCATAAACAGCTCCTCTTGAAAAGGCAAAACCTTCAAGACAGAGTAGAGCTGTGGCGCAGTATTTTCAGACTGCATATAGAGCTTCTACAGATGATTCAGAGCCTGTCACCCTCTGTGCATCTCTGCTGGATGGGCACACTGTTTCTGCAAGCCCAATGATAAGGAAATAGGATTTAGCCCAGTATTCAGCTGAGGTTTATTTCATCGCCTTGCTGCAGCCTCTTGTTTTCTACATTAGTTCTTCTCTGTCAAGGAATGAATGGTCTATTCTCAGTTAGCAGTCTGCTTGACTGTATTTTCCCTGTTGTTGGGACAACTCATTAGGTAATAAGTAGACAGTAATATAAGCAGAGCAGGAGGGTGAATTATAGATAGATAAAGGAGAGATTACACTTAAATATCATCCAAAAGGAGTGATCAGGAGTGATAAAAAATGTATTAAAAAACACTTCATGTCACCAAGGGGATCTTGTGGATAAAACCTGCGTCTGCTGCACTGTTCAGGTGTGGCTCTGTGCTCTAATGAGAGGGGTTTTCATTTTGCCCCAAGAGTGCCTTGTAATTATTACTATTTACTCAACTTTGTGGAGGAACTTTCTGGGAACGACTCAAATCTGTGAGGTATCGTTGTGGTTTGGAATACATAAATATTTTTGCTGAAGCGTGTCCCAGCTTGTCCATGATCTGCATTCCAGCAAATGAATGATGGCTTCCTCAGCAGACACTGTGACTTGCTTGTTGTCGTCACTGAGAACAGGGTGGAGCGTTGTAAACATCTAAAAAGTTAACACAAATCAGACAAAGTTGTGCATATTCAGGAATTGTATCATAATTTTCCTCATGGCTGTTGGAAAAGAGAACAGGGAGCCTCATAAATGTATCTGTTTCTTTTCTCATCCCTATTTTTAAGCCTCTGTCACTGAACCCTCTGTTCTTATATGAGCGACTCTCATTTCAAAACTGCCAGGACACGGATGATTTTCCTGCAGATCCCAGCTGTTACTTTAGCGAAAGGAAAAAGTGAAGTGAGATACATAAGCACCCCTAAAGCAGCGCAAGGTTTTGGTTTTGAGAACTGTAATAAGCCAATGTGACATGTGTCAGAATGTCTTCAGGTGGAATATGCCATAGTTTCATTTTTATGTGGGCAAAATTCAGTATGCTTGTCATTGCTCCCATCTTTGTTTTCAGTATTCAAATCCTATTCATCACTGACCTTACTCATCTCCTAGTGTCACTACAACTTCATTAGCTTAATTTAAATCCCATTGGACCTGAAATCGTAATTGACTTGTTTTCACAAACATAACTGGCTCTCCCTCTGTGCTCCGACTCATCCTAAGACACGTTTGACTTCAAACACTGATCCTGTTCTGGGATTGTTAAAGCATTAAGTGCAGCTTTGAACACCTGAACACAGTGAAGTAGTATTAACTGCACCAGCTAAGTCAGGTAGTAACCTGACGCTAAGTTCAAGTCGAAGTCAACAATCACCTTCTTTGTAAGAGTGTGCCGTTCATGTGTCCCTGTGTTGCTTACAGCATCTGTTTCAGGCTGCAATATGACCAAACAGGAAGAGACAGAGTTTCCATGGTGACAGCCCTGCTCCTTGCTTGAGTCTCCTGTGCAGACACTAGAAGAGGAAGTGGAATATGTCCAATTTCTGCTGACTAATGGAGGAACAATGAAACAACAGATGTCTTTTGTCCATCAGGCGTGGTGTTATTGTTCAGGGCCCTGTTTGGTGTGTGTGTGACACTCAACTTTTTAGAGCTCATTTTGGGGCTTTTGTGGTGTTATAGGACAGTGGGATAGAAAAGAAAACTAAAAAGAGGAAGTGCTGAATGACATGCAGAAAAGGGTCTGGAGCCTCTGAGCTCTCAGGGCATGGGATTTTGCCACTGAGCTGCACATTGAAACAAATCAATGCAGGCACTTCATTGAAATAAAAATGTTCATAAAAGAAAACACAATCTTATCCACAACAAAATTTTTCACCAGTTTGTGCTTTATGTTTTGTTTTATGTCTGACTGCTGTCCACTTTCTCTTACCCCCTTTTCTCTCTCTGTCTTCTCCCTCTTTACCCTCTCTTTCACTCTCTCTTGCCTTTTTTGTATTCTCTTCCGGTTTCTCTTTGCTTTCAGTGTCAGCACGTGCTTGATGAGTGTGTGATGAAACCCGACAAGTCTCATGTTGGTTATCTCTCAATCAAACCAGTCCTCGCTGTCCACACACTGTAGTGCCTCATGGCAAGACACTGAACCTCAAAAGTGGATGACTGTGACATTGTGTAGATATGCTCTGAATAGTCAGAGGACAAGAGAAAGCACTTTATATTTCCCTCTATTGTGATTGCAATTTTGGGGGCGGTTGCTTTTAGGTTCCCCATCTCATCTGTTGTTGAACTGACACAAGCAATAAATCACTCTTTTAAGAAAAGCACCATATTGAGCATATAATATATGCAAGAAAAATTATCTGGTTTTCTGGCATATTTGATGTTAAAGAAATATTTCACTGTCTGTCATAGGAACACTGAAGCAGGCCAAATTGCAATTTTATCTGATTTCCAATCAAAAACACAGAACACAGAAAATTCATAGAATTTAAAAAATACGAGGGAAACATGAGGTGTAACAGCAAAGCCGGACGTCCTACAAAACTCCTATTGATTATTTATGTTTTAACCCATTAACCAATGGTATTTAAAAGCCATATCCTGTTTTGCCCTGTAAGGTAGTCATTAACACTCTGAATCTGCTGTTATCCCCATAAATTTAACTCATATTGAGTGATGTCTGATGTCAGACATTTCATATCCGAGTTGAGAGTAGAAAAAGCTTCATAGATTCATTGATGTTTCTTTTGTTGTAGGTCATAGGTTCTGCAGTCAAAGTCAGAATGGTGTTCACTACCAGCCGTTTATCTGTTCTTGTCTTGTAAAAACTGTTGAAGATAAAAAAACAAATGGCAAACATTATAAGCTTCCACTTTTAAACTGTTCTCACCTTTTACAAAACCTTGCTAAACTCTTTCAAAGGCTCATAGATTTAGTGACTTCACGATTCAGTGCAGTGAACCTTAAAAGTGCAATAGGGTGAAATATTTTAGTAAAAAAGAAACATTTGCTGTCAAGGGTGGGGCAGCACTCCCAAGGTGGTTCATATCGTGAAATTTTTCAGACAGAGCCGTTGGCAAACTGTCTCTCCTAAATAGAAAAGTCCTGAAAGAGTGAAGAGATCCAGAGGAGGGCAAAGAGGACAGACCCCTGCTGTGGCAGCTCTGTGCTCTGTCTTTGTTGTGTGACAGAGCGAGCTATCTGCCCCGGGCTCACCCTGACCCAGGTACACTTCTCTCCCTCTGGGCTCACACAGCCATCCATCTACAGCTCTTATCAGTTACCAGGCTGCTCCTCTGACTCTCCATGCATGTGTGTGGGGTCTCTATGTTTGTGTGTCTGAGGACTCTTCGAGCGCAGTTGTTCTGGCCCGGTCACACTGATAGCTGTATCAACAGTAACTCCTGGCTGATGAACTGCAGAACAACAGGCCCATTGTTTTCCTGAGTGTGTACATGTGCGACTCTGCGTGGGCGTGTGTGCTAAGCCATCAGAAATTACATTTCTGCAAGCCACAAATGTCAGATGCACTGTGCTCGAGCATCTTCTGGAAATTGTGTGTGTGTATGTGTGTGTGCACGTGTGTGTGTGTGTGTGTGCGTGTGCACGTGCGTGTGCGTGTGCTGCAGTGTAATCTGCCAGAGGCTGGGATGTGGGTCAGTGTGACTGCAGCTCTGCAGAGACAGAGCAGCAGGAAACTGCCTTTGTGCTTACTGTAGGGGCTGGTGTGTTTAGAAATAAACAATGAACTAACAAACAAGCAAATAAAAACCAAAGGCAGATCAGCTCATTACTAAAAATTATTTAAGTCTTCAGAGTCATGTGTAAGAATAGAAGAAAATGTGTGTGCCTAGTGGGGGTTGATTAGCAAAGAGGATGATCGTTTTAGCTGTAACTCTGGGATCATAGTGCAATTTGCCTGCATCTAATAAACCAGAGTTTTTGCAGATTGGAGGTTATGTAACATGACATTTGTGTGTTTTTTTTAAATGAGTATTACCCTCATGAAGTCGCTGCTCAAATACAGGAATGAAGGTGCTTGCTTGAATTGGATGAATAGTAAAACATTTTAATATATGATCTAAATATAACACCTATCTCATCCTGCTGTTTCTACCTGACAGGAGGGGAATTTTGCGCTCTGCAATATATCAGTTTTGGGGGAGCACATTGCGTTATTTCTTGTAGTCCATTTTTGCACAGAATCACTGGGATATCCTTGAGCTGAGACAGGCAGGCTCATGGACTTTTGGACTGGTGGCCTTTGGATAATGCTGATTTCAGGGTGATATCCTGAGAAAAAGCATTGACCAGGGCAACATGCTGTATTGAATTGTACAACGATCTGCTATCAATCATTAACCAACATAATGGGACATGAACCATGACACTCAAGGTATGAAATAACAGACCTTTTTGCCACCATAAACTTGATGTTATTGCTACTTCTTTTTGTTTTTGCCACTTTTCACTACTTGGATTGTTGCTCTTGCAAAGGTATTTTTCAACAATTTGGCTCTTTCACTGAGCAGGGCTCAGTAACTGGTGTAGAGCATAAAGCATCTAATGCCCAAAACTTTATCACATATTCTGACATATTAAAGGATAAAGAAATATTGCACTGTCTACAATAAGAATATTGCAGCAGGCCATGTTGCCGTTTCATCTCATTTGCAATTATTGCCCTGCCGTTATGTTGAATCAGATCTGCAGGAACTTCTTGTAGCTCCCACGTAACAGAGTGATAATATGAACATACTGTAAGTATTAGATGATGTCACTGAGAAAGCACATGGTTTGTTTTGGCTGAAGACAGACTAAAGGATGTAGTCATTGTTTTTATTTGCACCAAACAAGATCATTGAGCATTAAAAAAGGATGAAAGCCTTATTTTGCTTCTACATCACAAGAGGAGATTTGCACTCCAGAACTGTTGGGTAGTCTCTCCTCGGTTGGGAGTGTCGCCCGGAGCATTTAAACACACAGCTGAGGGCATGCACGCACTTAAGCCTGATCCTGTTAACACGGCTGCTGGCCAGATCAGAGACAAGCTGCAAGATACGGAACCGAGAACAAATCACACGCCTCCAGATGTCACCAAAACGTACAGAGATGGATGGGAAAGTTTGAGGCTAAATCCGTTCTGTGTAATCAGTCAGGACACAGAGAGGGAAAGGTAGTGTTTGTGTGTGCGTGTGATGTTGTCATCCTATGTCAGGCCTGTTAACGGCGTACCCTCTGTACCCTCTTTTCTACATAAACAGGAAGCAGATCTCTCTTTCTGATACTCTCTCCTCTGGTGTCCTTTTCTGTTCTCTTGGGGTCCCACTTTGTTCTTTTTCCTCCTGCCTTCTCCCCCACTGAGTGTGTACAGTAGATCTGGAAAGTGACAAGTCCCCAGCTGCCAAAGCACATCCTTATTATAGAAAGTAAGGAAAGCTTTTGTGTTTCATCCCGGTGAAGTGTGACATATTGGTGTTTCCAACTGCTTCTCACCTATTTTTCTCTACACTCTATTCCTGGTATTCCTGTTTTGTCCGACCTGGGCTTCCCCTGGAAAGCTGTCAGAAATGTTGAGCTACAGCTTCACTTGCGTGCAATGCTGTTATTGCCATGTTTTGTTACTTTTCCTCTCATCCTTATTTAGCTTGGATTTAGTGTTTGTGCGTGTATGGAGGACTGCAGGCTCCTCTGGGCCTTCCTTTCCCACACCGCTGGAGACATGAGGTGTGCGACAGGGCAGGAGCGCCTGTGTGGAGGTGGAGATGGAGGGGGAGGTGCTGTCAGCACAGGATTCACAGAGCTCTGTTTGTTGTTGTCATCTTTGGACTCTCTCTGTTACAACATATGCTACAAACAGAGTCACATTACACATGTAGAAACCTTGGCTGGAAACCAAATATATACACACACACATCATTCTCAGAGCCATATATCACTCAGTTTTAAGAAAATACAGCTTTCTTCTTGTCCTGCCCAGTCTCTTCCTCTGTCTGTCTCTCCCATTGTCTCTCTTTAGTGGTTACCCTTTATTCTTTGGAAATTGTGAAAGACTGATTTGACTGTAAGCTTAAGCTCACCCCACGTTATCCTCAAAACTGTCCAGAGCATGGGTTATTTCAGGGCTACTCCACCTTGTCTGGCTCCAGTTCTGCTATAAAGGCCCGTATCTCTTAGGATTTAGAGTGCCAACTTAATGTTTCTAGATGTAACGTGAGAAGAGCACATGATAAGTGTGCCTGCGTGAAGTGAGCTTTAACTGAAAGAGAGCAAAGGCCTGCTAGCAGAGATTTCATTAGTCCACTCATGAGCTCATCCTGCATTTTTCTCGTCTGCTCCACTCACCAGTTTTTGGACATACGTCAGGAGTTACGTAGGTCCAGAGTGAATAGAAAGAGGCCGACATGAGAGAAAAGTCAGACTTCACGTAAGGAGTGTTCATTTGGGTCATAGAAAAAGGCAACATTGGGACGGGATAATGAGGACCGAACCTTTTGGCTCTCGGGCGTTTTTAGCATTGTTCCAGCTGGTCACAGCTGGAGCAGGGAGAAGTACAAATAGAGGGTTTAAAAGGAATGAGAGGAAAACAGTTATCTACCTTTTCTACCTCAAAACCAAATCTGAGACCTGAACTCATAGAATGTATCAAAATCCAGACCAGTTTATCTCTGTCCCCCCGATTTGATCTTAATGGGGCTGTGAGGTCTATCTGGAAAAGTTAGTGTTTTTCCTGTAAGACTCTGTTTCTCATGAACACCATCGCCCACTGTGTGAGGTCATGATTTTTACCAAGCCTTGCATTTGTTTTGAAGCCACTGAAAGGGGAGCATAACTCCTTTTAATGCTTATTTTCTTTGTTTGAGACAACTTTTCGCCAGATACAAAGCAAAGATGTATTGTCTTTTTTCCAAGTTAAGTACTGCAATTGTTTGAAACATGACTAGAAGCACACTTTGCAAGCCCAGTTGTGGCTAGTTTAGTAGCCTGCTATATTTAGCATTGCTCACAGACTGTGCTCTGAGACACATCTATAACTTGTAATGTTAGTGAGTCATTGTTATGTCTTACCAGAGCTTAGAACCTCACCAAGCAGAGCAAACACTAGATCACTCCTCATTTTCTAGATAGACTGGCAAGTTTTAACAGAACACTGCAGCATAACTACAACATGTGAGTTGGAATGAACATTGACACAAACAGCTTAGATTGTTTTCTATCACTCTCAAGTTAAGCTTTTTTCTGCTTTTTGTCCTTTTTCTTCTTGCAACCGCAGCTACTGTGTCCTGCATTGCTACAAAATATATCCAAGAAGTCCTTTTCTTTAAGAAGAAGGAGAGATCTTACTTTTTACTGCTTAGTTTTGTTAACCAACATGCTGTTGTCATGGGAACTTTGACATGCCGTTAATAAACCTGGTCCTGTCTGACCCACTTGGGAAGCTAAGAGCTATCATTATGAAATATGCTATTTTGGCGCCTTTAAAACAAAACCTCACTGTTTGTAACTGTAAGTGAGTACCATTAGTATCTTTTATGGATGTTTCTTTAATCATATCCTGCCAAACTTTCAATTGTATTACATAAGAATAACATCAGATTCATTTTATATCAGTTTTCTGACTCAGGGACAAACCTCATCAAAAACTAATCACTGCAGCATATGAATTGAGCAGGATAGAAGACTATATTTAATGTAGATTACTGGTGTCAGGCTAGATCCTGTTCTACTTCTATTTGAGGTCAGCATGGCCACTGATAATCTGTTGGGTTTTTTTTGTCTCATATCTACACAGAGTGGGTGTTAAAGACAACTGAAAAGATAAAAGTTTTGATCATGTCTTGGAAGAATCCAGAGTAAGAATGATGCTTTACAACAAGCAGCGGAAACACAAACACACCCAGACACTCACAGCTTGTCTCTTTAGCCTGCATGCTTGAGTCAGTGCAGCGTTTGTCTCCATAATGTCATGTTACAGTGTTCCAGCTCAGTGTTTGGACAGGTTCATCTCTGCTCACTTGCTCTGCATTACACATCTGAGTAAGTGTCCATCTGTTAGCCCAACCACTCAGGCGTTGTGTCTTGAGGTTTTCTTTGTGATAAAATCTGGTCTGTCGTACGGCAGCAGCAGTTTGTACAACAACTACTTTTTTTGGACTCCAAAGAACAGAGGTCAGGGTTTACATTTATTAAGAAAACAATTTATACCCCAGTGGCAGAAATGCTGGGTTAGCTGCATGTGCTGGAAGACCTCCCAGTTTTGCTGCACTGCTGGAGACAAGCCCAGTAAAACACACAGACTTGGAGCATCTCCCTCTGTTGAAATATTTTTTATTTGAAAGCAAGTAACTAGGTAAAGTATTGCCAACTATGATCGACAAGTTGTGATCCCTCTCAATCTCAATATGTTTCACTATCTGTTTTTGTGGTTACTCCTTCCCTGGTTTTCCTTTGAAGCATTTAGCGCTCTTGAATTGTCTACAACATGAGACAAGTAGATGCAGAATGTGAAGAGGACAAGGTTTTACTTTGCAGGCAGACACTGAGATGGGTTGCTATTTGCGTTGCAGCTTTGCGTGTGGTTCTTTAGGTTCCTTTTGTGATTTGTCAGGGGGATCTCATGAGTATTTTTAGAAGCTCTCTCTCGTCCTGCTTCCAATTTGCAGATGGATTAGGTTCAACTCAAACTTGGAGGAGGTGTGAGCGAGGTAAATAAAGGGAGAGGAGAAGGAGGAGAGACGATTTATGATGTGAATGTTTGGTGAAGGGAGTGAGGGAGAGGGTAAAGCGGGGAGCAAATGGGATGAAATGCCTCAGTCTAAAGGAGACACCTTAGGTGGCCAAGATCCTTCACATACTGAGGCATACCTGCACTGCAGTACAGCCTCCTCACGCTCACTAATGCAGGAGTGTGTGGGCTGAGAGGAAGAGATTAATGGTATGGTTCTTATTGTATTACAAACCCCGAACACACACACACACACACACACACACACACACATACGTACACACATACACATACACAGCCTGGCAATGTGAAATCTCAGAGGACCCAGTGATGACTTGGCTTTAAAGTAGGCCAAGGACTAGATTTAAGGACACACACATACACACATAAGCCCAAACTGAGTCATATTCATTCTCATCTTCATTCTCTGCGGATTTTTCAAAAATAGAAGATTAATCCTGTGAATTGAGCAGTTCTGAGAATCTGTCAGTTGTCCATCCCCATATTCCTCGGTTTTCTCCCTCCCTCTCTCTTTTATCCTCCTCCAAGGCTGCCAAAGTCTTTGGCTGTGTTTGACCTTTGGGTTGGCGTGAAAGGAAGGAGGATGATGGATTTATATCAAAACACAAAGAGATATGGGTCCAGGCTGACAAACGTAAATGATTGACAACTGGAAACATGCATGGTGACACTGGTACTCCAGCTGTGTGATTATGTGAGAGGAATGAG
Source organism: Thalassoma bifasciatum (assembly GCA_008086565.1). Lineage (NCBI taxonomy): Eukaryota > Metazoa > Chordata > Actinopteri > Labriformes > Labridae > Thalassoma > Thalassoma bifasciatum. Next base: position 1,168,522 of record RPOG01000058.1, read on the forward strand.
TGTTATTACTATGTGTGCGAGCCAGGAAGTGTGTTTGAGGCGGTTGACTGACAACTTCTCTCGGGTCTTCCTGCGGTTGTGGTGCGGTTTTACATCCCTGAGCCACCATCAGGACGCTCTGTGCCTCTTTTCCAAGCCATTGGGTCAAACCACAGTTCCAAATGTGCTATTAGTGTAATGTTAAAGTGATGAATGAAAGTGAGATAAAGCTCCTCTAGGATATTTCCTGACTCAGAATCTGTGTGTGATCACCTGAGGATTAAGAATTTATATATAACTGCTTGGCATGCGTGCTGACTTTTCACACTATAAACAACTAAACAGTGTTTTAAGTCCGTGTCTGTTTTTTCTTTCTTCCAGGAGCATGTCTGAGTGACAAGACAGCGAGGAAGTGGGATCTCTGACGCTCCGCCCCAGCTGGTGGAGCAACCTGCACATTTGACCAGAGACCCCTTTTTCACCTGAACAGGTATGTGTGCAAATTAAGATTTTTGTCAAGGCTTTATACTGTCTCTCTTGTACCCTTTTAGTAGCTTTAGATGATTTACAGTTCAAGAAGATATTATTTTTCTTACACTGGTGTTTTAGAAAAACCTTATTTCAGTCCGTTTGAAACATTTTGTCTCAGCTGCTGTCTCTTTAAGGCTCCCTGCCTCAGATCCTCTTACCCCTGAATGGTCGACCTTCTAGAGGCTTGTTGTGGGCATAGTCAAGGCAGACCTTGGTGTTTGAGGCCCACCCTTTCAACATTTCATGAACCAGCAGGAGATCCTAATGTGATGACCCCATAATTTCAACTAGTCTTGTGGAGATCTTGTGCTATTATTTTTCAGAACAGACCGTTTTGAGCAGTGTACAGACAGATTCAGAGATTTTAAGGGTAGATTTTGTGAAATCTACACACATCTGAGAAAAGACATCAAGATTTGTTTCTTTATAACCATGTTTAAGAGACTGTGAGAACTTTTTAAGTGATCTTGAAAAAGTCTCTCTTTTTTGCATTATACTGGTTAAAATAACAGGTACAATTGCATTTTGAGAATCAAATTTAACAGTAATATCCAAAACTGACAATTCTATGTGTATATCATATGTGAGATAAATCTAGTTCCAAGTCTTCGCTTTTTGATTTTAGTTCATTGTTTAGATAACAATTAACTGAAAGCTTCCTCTGAGGACGTAAACAGTCTAATCTATTTTTGATTTAACCTTTGTTTAGGCAAGTTAGCTCATTGAGACACAGGCTGTTCATACCCTTGAAAGACTCCAGTCAGGAAAACAGCAGCAAAATAACACAAAGATACTGACAGCTGGGACAAGAGGTGCACCAACAAAGTAGAACTTCATATATCTTGAAAACATAAAGTGCAAATTGTAGTTAGATAAATAATAAATTAGGGTGTGTGCTTTCAATAGAATTGGGCAGATTTGTAAATAATTCAGCATTCATAAAACTAAAACATGAAGACACATTATGTTCTGTCTTTCCAGAAAAGCAAAACAACTTTTCTTTCATCTTGTAACATTCACTCTTAGTTCCCTTTTCAAAATGATCTCAGTGCAAGTAAAAATTGAACCATTCTGACCGAGCCAATTTAACATTGACTGGAGTCGTGTTAGCTCATGGCACTGTTTGACTTTTTGGATTTGGAAAGTAAAAGCAAAGTGTAATGAGTTGTCTCTCACATTTCTCATATTTATAGGTTGAGATAAGAGGTAAAGCCAGGCTGCTGAAGTCGTTAGTAAGCAGGGAGATCCTGCTGTGAAGCCAGAGCCTCATAAATCCCGTCTGCTCTACTTTAGTGCAGGAAGGTAGCAGCTCTGATAGCAGCTCGCACACAGCTGAGACTGGACCCTCATTAGCAGACAGGTTTAACAAATCAGACTGCCAGTGTTGTAATGTGTTCGGTTTCGTGTGTGAGTGTGTGAACTGTTATGATGATCTGTTTATTTTCTTGTAACGCTCATACCAGTGTCATAACTGCCTGTCCTGTTTCTGAGGTTAAATAGAGAGAAAAAAAGAGGTGTTAAATGAATAATTACATCACACGGACGTCATACAGACTATAAAGGCCTGATGCTGTGGTTTTCGCTCCCTCATGTGTTCTGTAAAAGCCTGTTTTTATGATTGTGCTGTCTGCCTGCCTGTATAGCTGTGGTTTAATGCATAGACAACCAGCTGGGCTCTCTCCAAGCATCATGGGAACCCCCCTGAGACAATAATGTGTATTGATTTGTCCAAAAATGCCCAGGCGATCAGAGATTGAAGTGTTTAATTTCACTTTGTGCCTGTGCCAAGTTTTTCAATGGTAATCAATATCAGTTGGGACCAGAAAACTGCTGTGTGCTGTACTCTGGGCTGGACTCTTAAACTTTTTTTATAGTGATTTTTAAACTTTGTGTTATCTTGTCATATCTTTGGTGCTTTCTATTACTCTGTTACTCAAAATTGATGATTCTCATTTCTTTCAAGTATATGAGCTTTCTGATGTTGACTGAGGTGTTGCAGAGTTATCTACCCTCTGGATGTTTTCCCTGTGAAAACAGCCACAGCTTTCTGTTTCACTGCCTTTTTATCAGTCTGTACTTTTTTCTGCTTGAGACAGGCATGTACAAAGTAATGCTGGACACCATGAGAAATGGATTGTATCATGGTCATTTTTTAAGATTGTGACGGCTTCACAGGATACCACAGTATTTTTTTCCATGAATGTGTTTAACCAATACTTTTGTAATTTATAATATCAAATAAGCTCTGATCACACAGGATAAGTGTTTCGTGTGGACCTCTGGTAATTTTAGAATCACTGTCTGATGGAAGTTTTTGTGTGGCGCAAAATGTCTTGAAAATAGAAACGTTCATCTTGTGTTTTGCAGGTGACATTGTGATGATGTGCACACTCTGTTAGCTCTTCAAAGGTAATGAAGTAGTGCTTTACAGTAGTCTGCAGCCAGGCTTTTCATCCTCTCTTCATATCTAGATCTCCTGATTTCTGGTGTTACAGATCAACTATTGGAAAAAAAGCTCTAACTCACCATCATGTCTAATAATCCACATTTAGGAGCAATAAAAAACTGAGAAACCACAGCTGTTGTCCAACTCTTTGTTTTGAATTGAATCATTAATGTCATCATGTGCTATGAGGCAGCGCGTCAGTGTCTACCTGTTGGGCAGAGATAGAGACTCCATGAGCAGAACCAAGTCCACACATTGGGGGACACAAGATAAGATTGTATTTATGAAATGACACAGAAAATAAAATAAAAGATACATGACACTAGTTCAGAATGCAGGATAAGATATATTTTGGGCAAAAAAAATTGTTTGCAGGTCAACATAGTCTGAATATTCAAACCAATCCTGATGAAGTCCAGATACTGACCCTGACAAAAAATAATCCTGAAATATTTTCCCTTTATCATCCCTGTAATGATGGCATATTTAACATCACTTAGTGGCAGATTTCTTTTAAAAATCACTGTAAGAAAAAGTTCAGAAATACAGCATTCACACACACACACACACACACACACACACACACACACACACACACACACACACACACACACACACCAGCCTTGTTGTTTGAATTGTTAAGCTTAAGTGGCCCACAGACAGCTTTCCCATTTCACACACATTCACACTAATTCCGCCATTAAAGATCCACATGAGCTGGTTCATGATGGGGAAAGTTAGTCAAATTAAAAACGTCAGCTTTTGTTTGCAGTAAGTTGCAAAAAGATATCATGAGACAGCAAAAAGCTACACACAAAAGTCCTCCTCCCTCATTGCCTCATACTTCAATAAACTTTATCGCCCTATGTCTTTATATTTTTTTTCTCTACAAGCACAAACTGCCCAGAAGGGAGACTCCTCACTCCTAGTCATAAATTTTGAAGCTCTCGGTTGCCCCAGAACTAGACTTCTTACCAAATGGTTGTGAGAAAAACTGGTTGCACAATCTCTAAAGGGGGATTAAGCCCGTGGAGAAGAGTAGAGGAGGGGAGATGAAGAGAGACACAGAGAAGGATGTGAAGGGGGAAATTGTGTTCTCATAGGGGTGTAGTGATGGCAACCACTCCTGAAAGGAGACGACATTGCTAAGAGACGGATGAGGAGGCGGTGGAGGGGGTGAGGGTTGAAATGAGAACCAGAGAGCAAGATACCAGGTTGGAGATATAAAAGAAGGATGGAGGGAACGTGATATGTTAATGGATCAGGGAGATGGAAGCAGAGAGAAGTGTGCGTCTGTTTAACGTCGTAGGAGCCGTGCTGTTTACAAAAGACTTCAAAGACACTTGTGCCTAACATAAACTAGACTGACACACATGCAACACACACAGTAAAGCACGACCTGAGGCCATGAGGGTGAGCGCGAAGGAGACCTGAGGTGTCCGCTGCCATGCCTGATTAGAAACACTGTGAGTGGAAGCATAGAGCAAAGAGGCAGCAGTGGGAAAGTGTGTGAGCTTGCGTTAAGTCAATGTACAGACATATAAATCTGTTTCTGCTGCTTGGAGCGCAGCTGTCTGATTCTCTCACACTCACTGGGATCTCTTAGCATCCCAGGAAGCAGGTTGACATCTCCCTGACAGCATTTTGACACTACTTTGAGAGCAGGAGTGTATGTGAATGTTTGTGTGACGTTGTGCTTTCATGTCTGTGCCTGTCTTTGCCAGAGTGTGCTGATTTAAGTTTGACATATGTGTCTTACTCGGGAAAGGGCCGGGAAAGATAGCAGTGAAAAAGAGAAAGCAAGCCTCGTCCAAGGTTCTTCTTTGATATCAGATTGCGTCATGGTACTGCATGGAGGTCAAATGAGGCCGGCACAATCCTGCAGGGGTCAGAGAGGATCCATGAGGAGAGCAGAGACTTTAATTTAGGCTTCCCACCGATCCTGGAATTTCAAGAATCTCAAGAGGAACGGTCCAAACAGTGAAACAAGCTATTCAATGAATTTATGAGGATATCCAGGAGAATAAGTGAATTTTCCAAAGGGGCTTTTACAGCAAGACTATACCAGATGGAGTGTGCAACCATGTTGCTACAATGTTTGTTCATTTCCTTACAGTCCTAAGCTGTTTTCTGCCTGCACTGTGAAACAGAGCTGGCTTTGAGTGTGTCTCAGAGATGGTGAGACGACTGAAAACTGACTGAATCCACATACTTAACTGCAGCTCACAGATAGTGCAGAGGTTATACATCAAAGACAGCAGATAAATAAAAAAGAGAGAGTGCAAGCTTTGGTGAGATACAGTGACTAACAGTATAGCTCTGCAATTTATAGCACACAGCTATCATCCACACTCTCACCACACTTAGTGCACTGGGAGTAACACGTGCCTGTGAACCATAACAACAGTCTAGAGTGTGAACACACTGAGCAGATAGCACACAGATCTTGCAGAGCCATTTATGCCTCTAATGCTAAATACTAAGTCACAGGATGTCAAGCTTAGAAAACATCCTCCTATGTATGGTCACGTGAATTCTGACCTTCAGTATCAGATATAACACTGCCACATTTTTCAAATGATGCTACTAGATGCTTTTTTACTGGAATCATATGATAACATTTTATTTCGTTAAAAAATACACAAAATTGTGAGAGCAGATGGCCTAGTGGTTAAGGCTGCACTCAATGAGGTTCGCTCTCGAGTGGGTGGACCAGATTGAGCCGAGCCTATGGCTTGTTTCCCGCATGTCACTCCCCACTCTATTCACTGTCCTCCTCTATTCATTAAAGGTATGAAAAGCCCAAAAGTAACTTAAAAAAAATACATAAAAGTAATCTGGTTTGCATGTACAGGTACACCTCAAAAATTAGAATATTGTGAAAAAGTTAAAATTTTTGGTCACTAATTCAGAAAGTGATATCCAGATATGATATAGACTCATTTTACATAGAGTGAATTAGACTGTTTGCCAAGTTTTTTTCCTAATTTCCAGCCATTTTGCTGCTTTTTTGCCACCTTTACCACCTTTAACTTATTTTTATTACTACTTCTAGCCTCTTTTGCCATTTTTTACTACTTAGGAAAGGTGGTTTTTAACAATTTGGCTTTTTGGTTGAGCAGGTTTGAGCGCAGGGTCCAGGCATTAAACATCTGTGACAAAAAATTGTATCTGGTATTCTGATACATTTCAGGTTAAATGAATATTGCACTATCTGCAATTAGTATAGTGCAGCAGGCCATATCACAATCAATCTAGTTTGCAACTAATTGCCCAGCCCTAATTAAAAAGAAATTCACATTTGAGGATTATAAATTAAGAAGTTTTAGTAATTAAAAAATTGCTGAAAAAGTTCCATAGACGGAACAAATGTCTTGAATTGCGCTTTTAGTCAGGTTAAGTGGCTAGACCTAAAAGTATTAGAATAACAGAAAGATAACATAGCCACATGTTCAGAGCTGAGATTCTGGAGTCAGAGGTGTGATTTTGCCTGAAAATGAAGATAAATTTTCAAGTTATACTTGTCGATACATTTTTTATCTCAATGTCTGAAATAATGCATATTAAATTTGTTTTTATTTGTGTTTCCTGCTTGAAGAAACAGGTTTTTTCAAGCATAGAGCTCTCATCTTTGACCGGTTTAAACTCCCACATTGTTACAGCATTCAAACCATTTGCCTGGACTGGCATAAAAGTCTGTGAAAATACAAACTCAGACGGAAAAGATCTTCATTTTCAATTTCTGCCGTGCCCACACTTTGTGCATCCAGAATCCTATCAGGTGGATTTTAGAAATGCTGCACTGCACTTCCCCATCCTCCGTGGCTGTTGTGCAAAGCTAAACTAAGCTAAGCTAGCTATGCACAAACACTGTCTTTTTTCTCTTTCTTCCTCCTGGGAGGACGAGAGAAATCACCGTGGCCAAATTAATTTTCTCCCTTCTGCTTGTGCTGTTGCAACCTGAGGGATCACTGAGGCAGAGAATCAGCCAAAGAGAGGAGAGATGGTGCTGGAGGAGAGAAGGATAGGAGAGCAGAGGAATTTTAATGTGCCTGTGTCTGTCTCTTGCTGCCTGCCAAAGAAAAGCAATTACTATCACAGCTCCCTCCCTCTGCTATGTGTGTGTGTGTGCGTGTGTGTGCGTGTGCGTGTATTTGTGCTTACCTGTGAGCATGTTTAGCTTTGTGTCAGTAACCTGTATGTTCCATGTGTTAAGTATCAATCAGCTTTAACACTGCCCATGAATTGGGACTCTGATGTGGTAGATATCTAATTCAGCTTAAACATTATTTGGATACAATAAAACTCTCCCTCTCCAGAACACAACTGTTAATGTTCATAGTGCTAAAAACGGCTTCAGACACAAACAAAACTAATTCACATTTCCTGCTACATATTTTACAAACGCCCAAGCAGATTTTCTCTTCTAAACAGTGAGACATGAGACGAAAATCCAACTATGCAGTGCAGCGATTTTGATGCTTTTTCTGAAAGTGAGGGTAAGCATTTGAAGAGGCCTGATAAACAGTGGACAGATAAGGGCCAAGGGTAAGTCAGTCTGTCAAAAAGACGCACAGAAAAGAGGGAGGGAGGACAAATAGAGGTACCAAAGAGATACTCAGGATGTGAAGCTGTTGGGAGGATGAGGTTTCAAATGAAGTGTGATCTGTTCATAGAACTCTGAAAACGCCTGTGATTATATGAGCCCAAGGCTCTCCATCACTCCTCAGCTCAACCAGCATTTTAATATTCCTCCCTTCTTCTTTCTACCTCTTTTTGCCTCCGTAGGATGAGGAGGTTCGCCTACTGCAAAGTGGTTTTAGCCACCTCTCTGGTGTGGGTGATGCTGGACATGTTCATCCTGCTCTACTTCAGTGAGTGCAACAAGTGTGATGATAAAAAGGAGCGAGGACTCCCTGGGAGAGCTGGTGAGTGTGTAATGCAGCACATACAGATTTGAACACATGAGCACACGGCTGCGCTCTGATTGCCTTGTACCTTTTTTTGCCTCCTCGCAGATTCTCTAGCCAGGCCGCGGGACGGGCCCGGCGAGGGGGGGAAGCCTGTGGTCATCCCCAAGGAGAACCAAGAAAAGATGAAGGAGATGTTTAAAATCAACCAGTTCAACCTCATGGCCTCTGAGATGATTGCTCTCAATCGGTCACTGCCTGATGTGCGGCTGGAAGGGTAAGCAGCCTCTCTGCAGCTAATATCTATCCTGTTACTTTCTCTCATACTGCTCATCACACTGCCCTTACTGGCATCTGCTCCTACGATGGTCTACAGCAGTGATGAACGGCCTTTACAATCACTCACACAGGGAGCCATTTACTTCAGGAGATGTGTGACATTTTGACGATGTGAGTTATTAAAAGTTGTAGAATTTAGAAGACCGTAATAAACAAGTGGAGATGCTTCAGGAAGTCTTAAGATGGCTAGATGCTGGATAAGACGGGGTGTGGTGCACTGAAAGAATCCATGTACACTTCCTGACAAACAACGCAGCTCCCTATCCATACAGCTATCTGATTGGACACAGCAATTACTACCTTCTTACTGTCCCCTTGTGCTGTCCTGTACAAAAACAACATTACAACATCGTACAGTAGCAGGAAGCTCATAGTGAGACATTTCACTCGTGCTGTGATTTGGCCGTATGATTCCTAATTACTGTCAACACACCGACAGCTGAATGTTCCTCAGAGACTTGATTGATGTTTCTTTGTTGTTATTGCTCTGATACGTCTCCAAAGCTGCAGCACTGTCATCGCGAATCATTTGGATACTTCCTGCTGTGACAGTCTTTTAAATATTTTTGAGCAATGCGTCATGGGAAAATAAAACACTCCCATTGGTTATTTGTACTGCATGTGGACAGAAAGCAGGCATCTGTGATGCTGTTACTTGTTGAGTCCTTTTTCTGCCCTTTGGTCAGTGTGAACTGCTTCTTTTACCTTGGTGCCATGAATCATAGTTTTTAGACAATACACACTGTATTGTTCTGGTGTTTTCTTGCTAGTTCATTGGACACCATTAGGAACAGGTATCAAATGTGGTACTTGGGGTACTGAATGAATTCTGTCAGTACTACCGAGTACCAAATTCCACACCCCACGATAGACAGACATACAACAGAATTTATGGGAGAAATTTCACCACTTGGAATAATTTTATTAAAAATCCCTTTTGATATGTTTGAACTCTGGATTTTTCTGGTGGAAAGGAAAGTGAATATTCAGGGTGCGGGCTATGGAAGTGCCATAATAACTATAATGTATTTGCATGATGGGATGTTATTTCTGTCTCTATTTGTTTGAGAGTGCAGAATTCTCTCCTGCTCCCTGTATCTTAACTCAACTCAACTCAGTTCAACTCAGCTTTATTTATAAAGCACTGAAAAGTACAACAGTGTTGGCCAAAGTGCTGCACACAATCCTAAACTATGAATAACGAACAGAGCCATTAACTGTAATTACAAAACAATTAGGACAAATCAAACAATAAAAACAGTAAAAGCCAACACCCCAAACAGAGTTAAAAGCATGGCAGAAAAAATGTTTTTTAAGGGAGGATTTAAAAACAGAAAGTAAGTTGGCCTGCCAGTATGCTGACGGAGGGTGGGAAAAAATAATTGTACAACCACCACAAGAAATGCAGAAATACATTTTTTTAAGTGCTTCCAGAGCACATCACCACAATGCCCATCTTCTTGTCACTGCCGATGTTTTCATTTGGGTCATCACAGCGTTGTCTTTGTCGTGTTGTTTTGGTGATAAAAGTCCGCAGGCTCAAAAACTGAAATTGAACTTTTGAGCCGTTTTTGATGGGCCGAATCCCTGGTTCCTACCAAGTCCAGTTAATTGTTTCTTCTTGCCCTGGCCGAATGAATCGAATTAAAAGTTTGAGATTGGCTTTGTATTCACAGTGACAGGTTTTTGGAATCTTTAATTTGTCACATTTCCACCATGAGTATAAAATTTGACATTTAAGACCAGCTTGGAATTCTGTAGAGCATATAACTGGGACACAGCAAGCCAGTGATCTAATGAAGTGACGTCAACATACACTACTGGGTGTTACTAAAGCCAATAAAGTTCCCTCAGATCTTGTAGGAATCTAAGCCTTTTTGGCTTATCAAATCAAACTTTCTTTCCATGGCCGAAGCCAGTTGGACCGCCCTTAAGATTGATCCCTGACTGTTCTCTTTCAACAGGAAATGCATCTCATTCTGCAAGCACTGTGCACTGACTCAGCAGTACCATACCCCTCACTCACTGCCTTACAGCTTGACTTTCAAGTACCAGAGAAAGTCAAGAATAAACAAAAATTAACATTATAGCGACTGTCAAGGACAGTGATTACAAAATGAGATTTTAATGATCACTCTTTTGCTTCCTCCCTTTTATTTTGCTTCAGTAATTCTAGGTAACATATGCCACACATATAATAAAGAGTGTAACGTAGGCTTCAGCTTTTTCAGTCCCCACACAGAAACAGACAGAGCAGCAGAGAGAGGAGTATTTGACTGGTTGTGTGAAGACATGTCAAGGTTTGTTCAAGCAGGTGTAAACCAACTCCGGCCTCTCCTTTCACCCTTACCCACGCTTCAGTAGAAGAACATGCACATATGAGTAATGAAGGTTTTAAAAACCAAGCACAGAGAGACTGACTGACAGGCACAAGAGTGACAGACAGGAGCACATGCACACCAGACAGGCAGCAAAGAAAGAGGACATTGATCCATGAAATGGGTTTTAGTCTTTGAGTGAGAGTTGATTACTAGGTGTGTTTTCACTCAGCCTTCTCTCCGTCTATCCGCTTTTCCAATTAGGAGATAAGAGAGAGTCAATATCAGGCCAGGCAACGTGTCACTTGGTGTATGTATGTGTTTGTTTGCGTGTGTTGCGGGTGCACGTGTGTATATCAGGAAGGTGGGTGAAAACTGTGAATGCAGGTTGTCATTAGCTGAAACTTTAAAGAGGAATGTCATTGAAAATGAATTTTTCCACGGCCAGTAATGGAGTTGTTCAGTTGAAAACACACACAGTCACACACACAATAGGGAGCAGGTCATTCTGACATTGCAGTGAAGTCTGTGTGATGAGAAGGGGTTGTGTGTGGTTGTGTGGACATGTGGTTGGGTGGATCTACAGTGTTTAAAAACACTTTCCATGACAACACCTTTCCCAGACTTGGCATTATCCCCTTTTACTGCCATGTCTGTCACATTTTAATGAGAAGAATATATAGATTTATGTTTGTATGTGCTTTTGAGTGTTTGTTAAACGTTGCAAGAGTGATTTAATCAGAACCAGTCTGTCCGCCCATCCCAACTATCCCCACAATCCACTGGCTGGAGAGACGGTCTGTATCTCATTAAGCTGCTCTGCTGCTGCCAAATGTTGCTCCAGCAGCGCCCTGACTGTTTGGGATACACAGGGCTCACAACCGCTCCTCAGTTTTTAAATCCACATCATGTGACACATAGTCACACCATGTGTCAACACGTGTTGGCCCTGTTGACACACTGGCATGCTTGTTTTCCATGAGCTGTGCAGCACAGATCATGTCTGAAGACTGGACTGGTCTTGGGATTTTAGTGTTTTTGTACACGAGAGGAATAACAAACTGACGCGTACAAGTTGAAAGACTGCAAGGGTGTCTCTGTTTTCCCAGTGAATCATCTTGTGTGCTCATCAGCCCTCCTTCCTTGCAGAAAGCTCATACACACACACACACACACACATGTGCGGCACTGAGAATCACTGTGTGTTATTTAACATGCTCCAGAGGCAGCTGCAGGATGGAGTGTATTCTTGACCTCCTCTCCTCTGTTGCTGATACATTCCTTCAGTCAAAAGCATCAGCAGCAGAGATAGAGAGAGAGAGAGAGAGAGAGGAAGCATTCCTGCATTCTCAATCACATTGTGAGCGAGGGAGTTGTGACGATGGAGGAAGAGAGATCATATTCCTCTTTGCTATTGTGACAGTTGTGTCTGCCAGAGGAAGGAAGTCAGAAGCCTGTTTCAGTTTGTGGTTAATATGTGACATTGAGGGCAGCTCTTAGCATTATCTGAGAGGAATACTGACATTGTCTGCAGGTATCAAAGCAGGCTTCACTGTTTCCTGTGAATCAAGCTGGTCCATCCATGATTGCTTTACTTTTTGTTGAAGAAAAATAACTCATGATCAATCAAAAAGAGTTTATTTCTTATGCAATCTACTATGCAAATAAATTCACTTGCTGCATGTGAATTGTCCTTATTTATTAAAAATGTGTTCACACTGTTTAGTTTGGTTTGTAATGATCATAATGGACTTAAACCTTAAAATAGGTTGATAGGTTGTGACAAAGGAAGATCTGGAAATAGCAATGAGTAGTGCATCTGTCACTCTTGATAAATATAGGAGCTTAATGTGTGAATGTGTGGTATACCCTAGACTGAATTCTGCAACACTGAAATAAAACTGCCTAAAATGCCATCAATCTCTTTAGTTAGATCCCTCAAACTGAAACCTTGTCCATATTGCAACCCTACATTGCTTTTCGTTTGCCAAAGTAATAAAAAGGTTTTGCAATCTGCAAGCAACAGAGAAGCAATTGGATGCAATCTGTGCAGTAAGTGTGTAAGATGAAGCGTTTAAGTGATATTTCCCATGAACTGTAGAGGTAGATTTCTTGGGATATTACTTTAAAATGCATTTTGAGATAAAAAAAAAACCTAACTTCAAATAAATGAATGTTTTTTAAGATATTATTAGAACAACCAACCCCCCTTTTTCAGTTTTGAATATTCAGACGAGCTATGGTAAGCAAGTTTTCAAGTATCTGCAAGCTGAGTTTCTTACAAAAATCAAATAATCCTCCGTCAATAGCAGCCTGGAAAGCATGAAATCATCTTTAAACCATAAATATGGGTTGAAAAGAGTTTAAACAAACTGTGAACACTCAAACCCCACTAGAATGACTGTTTAATATTTAAATACAACTGTGGCTGTCTTCACCTCACTCATATCTGTTTCCTCTGGTCTTCAGCTCTCTTCTGTGTCTTCAGTAGGACAGTTTGATGTGTGTGCTGCTCTACACGGCTCTGATAATGACTCACACTCTTAATTAGCATCACTAATCAGCTGTCATCGTGCTGACCTCGCTATTTCTGTATCGACTTTCTTCGCAAATGTGGGGATACACATGCTTGGTTAGCTCACTCATTACTTCCCTCGGTTTCTTTGTTCGAAGATGCTAAAAATATAATCTTTCACAAGGCCATAAATGATGATCTGATTAGTGCTGCAGCTCCATGACTGACTTGTGCGTTTTAGCTGATATTTTGGTCCCAGCTTTCTCTCTCTTGTTCAGCTCGCTCTCTCTTGTGTGTGGATTGACTTCAGCTGCAGCTCTTCCTCTCTGTGTAGCAGTCTCTTACAATCAGACAGACGGTGGATTGTGATGTCTCTACTCGAGTGTTTCTCTCTTTCTCCACTCTGTCTCTGTCAGCTCAGTTTTGTCTGTGTTCAAAGCCTACAACATCGTGCAGAGGAGATGTGCCTGTCTTTGTGTCTGTGTTGGTTAAGACACAATCCTCACACTTCCTCTCCCTGAGTTGTGTCACCACTTTGAGCGTGTCTTTACTTTCCTGTATTGGATTTGCTTTGTATCTGTATGCCCAGACACGAGGCATCAGGACTGAACAATTTGCAAAAACAGCCTCATTGCAATCACTTTTCCCTTCATTGCAGTTGTCATTTATTGTGACATTATTTTTAGGTTACCCATCTTATGTGTTTTTAAACAAACAGGGGATATATTGCTATTTACTAAAAAGGGCACCATACTCAATAAATAGAACTAGGAATAAATAACTTAAATCAGAAAAGCCTTTTGATTCATATGGCTAATGTAATATCACTCACTAAAATGAAGAGGATGATCTTTTTTTATTATTCTTGTTTTGAACAAGAAAAACATAAGAGAAAAATGTAGGGTTTTTGTCAAGGAAAATCCACAAAAGAAGCCCTTTTGTATGTATAGGTGCATCTAGAAAATTGGAATAGCATGAAGAAGTGAAATATTATTTTTGGTCCCTCATTTCAGAAAGTAAAACCCAGATATTATATAGATTCATTATACATGGAGTGAATTGTTTCAAGCCCTCATTTGAAAGCTTTCCCAATTTTCAGCCTTATTCACTAAGTTTTGCTGTTTTTTTGACAATTTTTGCCATCTTATAATGCCATTATGCTGTTTTTACCACTTTTCACCATTTTTTCAGACTTGAGTTCCACTGGTATAGAGCACAAAACATATGTCGCAAAAAATTGTATCTGGTTTATTGACATATTTCTGGTTAAAGAAATATTGCACTGTCTGTGATCAGAGTATTACAGCAGGCCAATATTTTGATTTGATCTGATTTGCAATTAATTGCCCAGTCCTACAAGACAAATCACTCCACGTGTTGGCGATTAAAGTTATGATTACTTTGTTGTCTTTTTGTAGGTGCAAGAATAAATTATACCCAGATAACCTTCCTCGTACCAGTGTGGTGATTGTATTTCACAACGAAGCATGGAGCACGCTACTGCGAACTGTCCACTCTGTCATCGACCGCTCCCCACACACACTGCTGGAGGAGATTGTCCTGGTGGATGATGCTAGTGAAAGAGGTACATGCACAAACATAAACACACACACACACACACACACACATAATTCCTTTGGTGCTTGTGCCTCTTGTTTGAGGCTTAGCCNGTGTGTGTGTGTGTGTGTGTGTGTGTCTCTGCATGTGTGTGTTCTTGTTTACGCATGTGCACATGCTGGTGTCCACCGTTGGGTCAGTCTGATGTTTTCTTTGTGTGCTGCTAGGTCATAACCTTCCTGGATGCTCATTGTGAATGCACAACGGGGTGGCTCGAGCCTCTGCTGGCTCGCATAAAGCAAGACAAGTAAGAGACGCATTCACCCAGACACTACAAAAGACGCACACAGCAAATGCAAGCAGGAAAAAAAATCGATATACTATGTTGAGCTTGCAGGGGGCTTGCCCTTGTGTTTATTTGATGCTTAATTACTCATTCTTTGTTAACTGCTTTGGCTAAGCAGGTCCTCAAATAGGAGCACGAACACAAACACACACAAAACACACAGGGGCTCTGTGTTATGCTTGCACAGAGCTCACACAGTTCAGTCCATCTGTTGTTAATAGTTTCCAAGTGCTGCTGTTATGATTTTTCCTCCCGGTGCAAAGATTCTGCCTGTAGAAAACAGTTTTGCACTCATCTCTGCAATAGTTTGTCAGTTTTGATTTTGCATCCATGTTGTAGCTTGTAATGAACAAAAACCTTGTTAAAGTTTATGTGATCTAAAACCCCTGATTGCCTGGAGGTTTGAGAGATGGTGAGCTTTTGGTTGAGATGTCCTGCTGTCATCATACAACCTTCAACTTTGTGTGGCTGCTGAGGTATTACCAGATTATGAGGACATGCTCACAGCTATCTCTTCCCACGCCTGCCTCACCTCAGGGAGCTTTGCTGGATCCCTGCACAAACAACACCCTGATACTAACACCTAACTCTCACTACAGAAACATTTCTTTGACCACACTACCACAGACTATCAAGCCTACTAATATTTACGCTAACTGATAAATGTCTACTACTTACAAATAAAGACTAAATGCAATCCAGTGGTGTGAATGCTCAGTTAAGACTTCTAGTTGTAAAGAGCATCGACGGCACTTGTGTGGATGAGTGCTGAACTATTTGCATAAATGCAGCAATAACATTTCCTGATATTGCAATTGCAAGTTATGGTGCTATTGATTTTAGGTTCTTCATCTTATCTGTTGTTAAATTTGTTGTTTAATCTAATTTGCTATTAATAGCTCAGCCCTAGTGTAGACCATATATTACAATAGAAGAATTGGTAAATGTTAGTTGAAGTTAAAATAGCCAAAACCAAGGTTTAGACAGTCATTGCTCATGTGCCATGCACTCAGACTACATCATTTAAAAAGCACCCCCAAGGCCACTAGAAAGCATGGTAATCAATGAGAAGCTGCAGTGCATCATGGTCTCTTTGTTTGTGGTTGCTGCAGGAGGACGGTGGTGTGCCCAATTATCGACGTTATCAGTGATGACACATTTGAGTACATGGCAGGGTCCGACATGACGTACGGGGGCTTCAACTGGAAGCTCAACTTCCGCTGGTACCCTGTACCGCAGAGAGAGATGGACCGACGCAAAGGAGACCGCACACTTCCTGTCAGGTGGGTGAGAGAGCTGAGTAACCTTAAATCAGCTGGAGATGAGTTTGGCACGTCTCATAGCATTGTAAACATCCCAAGCATCTTCAATCCTCACCAGCTTGGGGGGCTGCTGTAGAGCTGAGGACCCTGACCCTCTCTGTTTGGTCAAGTGAAGAGAATTTGCAGAGACTCTGCCTACAGGGACAGATGAATTCATTAGTAAAACACTCCGTGAATCATGCAATCTAACTCTGTCACTTTAAGAAAACTTATATAGCTTGAGCTGTAGTGTTGCTGAAAGGCATCCACAATTGATGGGCGCAGATTAATCGCACTTCACCATTTAATTTATCACAGCTAACAGTCATGAAATGTTCCAGCAGCTTGTATACTGTGAAGGAACAGAGTAAGCTTCCTCTGTAGCTGAAGTCATGATGTTTATATAAGATTGTGTTTTTTTTTATAAGATTGTGTTTTATATTGTGTTGTGTATCACTTCTCATGATCCAGTCCTTGGAAACAAAATGAAACATATTTGTGCCTGTCTATCATCTCTTCTTCCTGCTCTTGTTTTTCAAGCCTGCTTGATGCCAATATTAGAGGTCACACACACATAATATGTCTTATATAACTGTGTGCCCCTGTTTTTGCTTGTTTTTATCAGCTTTGCATAACAAAACTTTCCTAAGGGTTTCTTCAAAGCAACCCAAAAAAACAAGAATGAAAATGTTATGTCAGGAAAAGGAATTAACTACCACACACTAATGACATGACTTGCCCAAAAACCCTGCTCTCAAAAAAAAGCTACTACATTATTGAGAAGTCTGAAAACTAGTTTTTATAGCCACATCTTCAGAAAGATGTGTGTTTCAGGTTTCAGCTGAGCACCATTATCGCTCATAAGTGTAGCGTTTTGGTGGTAATGATTCAGCCAGTGATGAGCAACATTAATGTTTTTACAACTGACCTTTTCCTGTCACACTGAGCAAAACTCAACAGGAGAAAACCCCCACAGCTGAACTGGTTGTTACAGGCTTGTGTACCTTGTAATTTAGCTTCCTTGCAGAAGTCTGAGGTCAGTTTGAGAGTCACACTGTGCAGCTGCTGGACAGAAAAGGTCTGACAGACCTCCGAATATTTTCAATGATCTCGTGCCAGTGAGGCGCTGCAATTCCTCCTGGGGTAGAAAGCTTAGAGAGTTCATTATAGGATCGCCAGACAAGAGAAACAAACTGCCATGAAGCTCCAAGATGAAACAATCCTGCCTAACATGCTCATGTTTGAATGAGCATGTTAGGGATTATAGATGATAAAAGAATTTCTCCTAGTGTTTCTTGTTTCCATGTCTCTATTTTTGTCATCTGTATCTTAAAAATGTTTGGACTGGTTTTATAACAGGATAAAGTGCTTAAATAAGTGGTCTAGAAGAGTCACTGGGTTTTCCAAAGTCATTGAATGCATCATTCGTGGAGCGGTAGCTGGGTTACCTTTGGGATGTCACTGTAATCCAGAGAAGCGGCTCCAGCTGTGAAGGAAGAGGAGAATAAATGAGCTGGAATCGCTAGAACGCCAAGACTCTACAGACAATGCTCATCTCTGATTACCAGCTAATGTTTCTGTGTTAAAACTCAACTTTTGAACTTTGCCGCTGATGCATGAGCTTGTTGCGTTCCTCGTTGCCACTACCTCGCTAATGGACTCTTGGGAGCTTGTCCTTGCTGGATTTCTCATACCTGAAACCAGTTCGCAGTATCCTTTTCTTTTGTTTACACTAGGGTTATTTTCCCAGGTTTATGCTTTACTGTAGCCTTGTCCAACCTTTAACAATAGAGAAGATGCTGTAGATCAACTGACTTTGGTGAGTTTTTTCTGCTCTGTGTTTTGTGTGAACCACGGATGGTTCAGTAAACTTTTTATTTGAACACTTACACTTGGATATCGAATAAAGCCTTCCAGAATCTGAAAATCTTTGATTGGAGATCTGCCAAAGCTCCTGAGATTTATTCTCTAAAAGTTGTTAAAATCCTGCCGTTTCTTTCAATCCCAGAGTGGTTCAAGAAATAAACAGTTTTCATGATATTCTTTGTAAAAATGTTTTACTGGAGTCAGAAGGATTAGTTGTTGATGGGCAGGTTGGATTTAGGGTAGTGAGGGCCAGTGTCCAGTCATGACATTGGGTTGACATATATCACAGAAGCGGCTAACGCTGCCTCTGGGCCACCTACACTGGCAGCTCTTTTTTTTTTTTCATCTGAAAGGCAGCCGGCCGTTACCTTGACAATATGTCTGCGCACAAGCAGCAGTGCTCGTCAAAGGGTCAAGTACAAACACAAAAAACGGACAGTAAGAAGAGCAAAGGTGGTGCTAAAAAGGGGTATTTAAAAAAATAAAGCATTGCAATTTGACGTGGCAACATTTACTAAATTTAGTAACTTTTTCATTAAGACAAGTTCGCAAGATGAAAAAGAAACTCCAGATGGAGGGGATGAAATGGGTGGCCCTGAAGGGCAAATCCCAATGACAAATCAGAGAACACAACAACAAATAAGAAAATGCAACCACCATCCAAGTCTGTGCATTGTGTGACGTTGTAGCACCATGCTATGATGATAAATGATTTGACAGAATAGTGATGCAAAGCCAAATAACTTATGTAATGATCTGAAGTGGGCTGGTCTGAGGCATGAAACTCCAGGGCTGAAAATGGGTCCCACTCAGGCCCAGTATGAGACACTCTCTATAGTTTGCTCGAACTGCTGCCAGCAAACATTTAGCCCCAGGGTGAGTTCGATGTCTGTTTGTTATCAAAGTATTGTGATTTGGAGAATAAACTTGTCAAGTAGCACTTTTCAGCAATGTGGAGGAGAAAACTCAGAGAGTTGAGATCAAAACAGAGGACGGAAAAAATGGGGAGAACAAGAAACGAGAGCAGTGAGATACACTGTGACCTTTACAAAGCTGGCCTTTGGTGAATTAAGTGGCTCTAACCCACCTTGCCCTGAATTTACCATGCTGTATCCATCTGTATGCCTCTCTCCAGGACCCCCACCATGGCAGGTGGCTTGTTCTCCATAGACAGAGATTATTTCCAGGAGATTGGCACGTATGACGCAGGCATGGACATCTGGGGAGGAGAAAACCTGGAGATCTCTTTCAGAGTGAGTGCACACACTCGCAGCCAACTGAGATGACTGCATTCTTCCACAGCTTAGCCGGCTCTCAGGAGTGTCCAGAACGCACTCACTAACACACACTCCCACAGGCACACTGCACTTGTGAGTCTGACTTCTCTGTTGACTTGACTAATACTTTGTCAGGCATCATCCTGACTGCCGTTTAATCAAACTTATTCAGACTGTCAAAACACAGGGCAGGAACAATCTACGTCATTCATCTCCCTGTGGAGTTCACTGGTCAGCCTGTGCTTGTTCAGCATTCAGATCTACAGTATGCTCACTTCTGTGCTTCACAGATCTGGCAGTGTGGCGGGACTCTAGAAATCGTGACATGCTCTCATGTCGGCCACGTGTTCCGAAAGGCAACGCCCTACACATTCCCTGGAGGAACGGGTCAGATCATAAACAAAAATAACCGGCGCCTGGCAGAGGTCTGGATGGATGAATTCAAAAACTTCTTCTATATCATCTCTCCTGGTGAGTTTGCCTGTGTGTGTATGTATGTGTGTGTGTGTTTGGGAACAGTAGTGTGTTTGCGCTCATGAAAATATGCATGCATGTACTCATGTGCGGAGGTTAATCTCTGTGGCAGTTTTGATCTATCCATTAACCCCGTGACAGTGCGATATAGCAGTGCTGACCCAACAGTGTGGGACGGGGGGGGCGGCGAGTAATTTCACGCTACGAAGCATCTATTGACTCACACAAGCAAACTCACACACACACACACACACACACTCGCACATTCAAACATATGCACACATGGAAGCTAGCTCAGGAGAGGTGGCTTAAAGGAAAGTTGGAGAAACCAAAAAGAGATTTTTAAAGAGGCAAAGCCCCCAAAGAGCTGGCCTGTGGTTTACCCACAAACTCCGCCAATCACTTCTGTGCTTAAAGCCTGCAGATTCTCCACGAGGGAGGCTGTTTTACTTTTATCAAACTAGTTCTTAATGAAATAACTGAACTATTTGGAGGGAAAAAAATGTATGCAGCAATAAGGATCTTCAGACTTGCTGAATCCACCTTGAGCCAAAGACAGTAACAGCAGCTTCCTCAGGACTTTACCTGAGTCTTATCATACACAGCCTGACTCTTTGGAGAGTCTCAAAAATCTACGGGAATCTTAAAAGAAAATAAATATTGCGAGATGCGAGATTTTAGTTTTGCTGTGTGTTGAGATACACTTAACCTCTCTGGGATGCAGTCAGCCTAATTAAATGTGACATTTAATGGGACATGTTTTCTTTGAGTATTTTCACAGCTTTTTTACATTTCAATGAAGTGATTATATCCTGTTTATGTTCACATTTTTCAAAGCCTCCTGTTTGAGTGTTGAAAATAAATTCTCTGTAACTACCATGTGAATGTGCCACCCCCCCCAAGTTACAACATCATGCTTCTTCAATCAGATCAGACACTTGTTCTGTAATGGACCTCATGTGCTCTTGTAAGTGACCACAGTGAGCCGCACAGGAGCACTGCCTTCATGTGCGATGGTTAAAGCTTTAGCTGGAGAAGCCACCTGTCATGTGCAGTGACAGCGAGGGCACCGTGCGACCAGGTAGATCGAAATGTAGAAGGACACTCAGGTGGCCCCTTTGGATCAAACAACTTGTGAGTGACCTGCAGTAGCCTCAAATCAAAGAAATGTTTCAGAGAATTTGATTTCTTAGTGGATGGTTGGGGTAGCAGAGAATTTCAACAAACACAGCAGTTCTTGTCTCAAATCAATTGCCTCCTAAAGCCTTGATTATGATGTCAGTCTTCAGGTCTTTGTCTCCATGCTTTTGTTTTGAAGGGGTATTGTTGTGCCTTGATCAGTCACTAGTAACTGATGTTTGCAGCACGCACGACAATGGTAGCAGCAGCTGCTCAGATCAACAAACAATGTGTTGTTCATGAGGAAAACTGGCCGGTTTGAGGCATATTCATCTTGGTCAACAAACAACAACTCAAATAGGTTGTTGCTATTTCTGCCATTGTTTTTCAGGGTATGGCACATATAAATAAGTCATCTTCATTCTTTTTGCTGCCCACTAAGCTCAGTTTGTCTTGTTTTTTTTTCCACCTGGGGAAACACTTCACACGACGGAAAATATGGGTTGTTATTCAGAGGTCTGGAAGAAGGGTTTACAACATTTCAGAGTCTCTGCTTCCTCTGCTGTAGCTTGGCATTTCTGACCCTGTACATCCTCTAGAAATGAAGCATGGGGTTCATCATTCTCATTAGCTTTGACCATCGGAGAAGTAGAAGCTTAAGGTCCAGCAAAACAAAACAAATAAACACACAGTTTGCTGGTGGCTGAACATCTAAAGCAAACACATACAGTCTACTGACATCATGGGAAGTGGATTATCTTGCAGAGCCAGTCTAAAATGACTCAAGGTGTTTTCCCTAAAACTGGGTCAGGTTTTGTTTGAAAACTTGTGTATTCCGGTCAACTAGTGTGTTTCAAATCAATGCGTTCATATTCTGCTCCTCCTTTAAAAAATGCTGGTGGGACTCTGGATTGTGTGGTTTTTAATGCTGTGGTTGCTGACCCTCATGTAACTGTTGGCCTCTGTGCATGTGTGTCCAGGTGTGACCAAAGTGGACTATGGTGACATCACGTCTCGTACAGCTCTGAGACAAAAGCTCCAATGTAAACCCTTCAGCTGGTACTTAGAGAACGTCTATCCAGACTCCCAGATCCCCCGGCACTATTACTCCCTGGGAGAGGTAGGTTCATCCATACACACACACTTATCTTCTTATTCATTTTCTGTCTGAATCACAAATTTCATTCACTGTGATTCACTAGTAAATTGATGAATGTTGGATCCATTGCCTCTAGGCTGTATTCCAAGAAGACACAAAGAATCAGATACTAGTCTTTTTTTTTTAAGCATTTTCTGTTGGTTTTGTGCTCAGATCCGTAATGTGGAGACTAATCAGTGCCTGGACAACATGGCTCGCAAGGAGAATGAAAAAGTCGGCATATTCAACTGCCACGGCATGGGCGGCAATCAGGTGTGTGAGAGCTAAGACAAACATGGTCTGAAATTGTACACAGCAAAAAGTTTTAACCTCCTTCCTGGCAGAGATAATGCTACAGAGAAAGAGAGGTTATATGGTGAGTAAGAGACTTTTTTTAATCAGGCTTTTGTTTCTGTGACTTGCAGGTTTTTTCTTATACAGCAAATAAAGAGATCAGAACAGATGACTTGTGTTTAGATGTGTCCAAGCTGAATGGACCTGTCATGATGCTCAAGTGTCATCACCTCAAAGGAAACCAGCTCTGGGAGTACGACCCTGTGGTGAGTGGAGGAGATCACGCAAATTTAAACATAGTTCATATGCTGGGAAATCGTTCATCTGAAATTTATTCTAAAAGCAAATATTTCAGGGTATCAACTTCTGATCTTAAAGCTCACTTTGTACCAGAATGTCTTTGCAAGTAGTAATCTACCACTACTATTTCTAGGCTAACAAGATTAAAAAAAAAAACATAAACAAAGTTCTTAACTTAACCTTCCACTCTGATTTCTCTGCTAGTCTTTGGTTTGGGTGCACACCATCCTCTCACTTGTGTGGTCAAATGTGGACATGTTTTCTTTCACACACCATTGTTACATCGCTCTTTTACCAAAAATCCTTATCTGCAGTCGTGTGTGGCCCGTTGCAGAATTTCCTCATTCAGGGAGGAAGAGTAGATGTTACTGCAGAAGTTTTACTGTTTACATTAGAGAACAGTTTCAAGTACAACACCCATGGTTGCAAAAGAAAGGGGAAATGTTTATTTTTAGTTGTCGTTTTATTCCCTTTTTCACCCTCTCAGATTCAAAAAGGAACTACATTTGGCCTCCCAGGTGCACTGTGAAAACTGTAATCTAAGTGTCTGTCTTTTAAATTCAGTAAAACGTCTCATTAGATTCAGTATGAGCTGCCACATACATTTGAGCAGTTCCAGGAAAATGCCTTTTGTCAAGAAAGCGTGTAGCAAAAATAACACCGAATTGCTTGTATAGAGTAAAAGTGGCTGAATGGATAAGAATTACTTAGTTGTTAAGTTTCTTGAGACATTTTTCTGATTTAAAAAAAAAACTTGACAAGCACATTTTCTCACTCCACTGAAGGTTTTTTTCTTTAAAAACAAATCAGATGCTATTTTTGCCCTGAAAGAAGGTATTTTACTTGACTTTTGAAGTAGATGTGGCTTATTTTAAATTCAATTGATATGTTTTTACTAAAATTTTAAAAAAGCCTGCTTAGATTTTATCTTTTTTTGCAGTATGGGGAGAAAACAGTTGGGAAAGAACTTATGAACTTACAAATGAGAGTTTTCAAAAAAACAGGAAAGAACAGATAGAGGACACATTTTTAGCAATAAAAGTTAAACTTCTCCCCCTTAGTGGATTTGGCTGTTGATTTAATGTCCTCACATTTCTACATTTTTAGTGTTACTTGAAGCAAAAAGTTAATTCACCACAGTTGACAAGTGTTCTTCAGCAACGAGCACAAATCAGATACTGCATCTCTGTGTCTCCTTAGAGCCATTGAAAGTAGAAGACAGAACATAAATGAGTAACTGCTCATGAGTCAAAGTGTCTGTTTAGATGTTTGTTCAAGCTGTTCAAAAGATCAATGGGTGTTTTCTGCAGAGAAGCCCAGAGTACTCACAACACACACACATTGCACACACACTATGAGATAGCTCATTCAGTGCAATGCTTTAGTTGTTGTTTCATTAGATGGAATATTTGTTGTCTTAGTTTTATGAGTCGCATATCTTAACTGACTCATAGCTCATCTCCACCGCAGAGTTCCTCACACTGTGAGTGGAGCCAAAACTCAGCCTCTAAATTAAGTCTGACAGAGTTTTGAAACAGATGAATTGAAATGAATAGTTATTTATTTACTTGCCTTTGTGGATTAACATAAATCAGCCTAATTACATCCCCTCACTCACTCACTCTCTGTCTCTCTCCCTCTGTTTGTCTCCTTGAGCAGAAGCTGACCCTGATCCACGTCAACAGTAACCAGTGTCTGGACAAGGCCAGCGAGGAGGACAGCCAGGTGCCCAGTGTCAGAGACTGCACACACACGCGTTCCCAACAGTGGCTACTGCGCAATGTCACACTACCGGAGGTCTTCTGACCACACTCTGCACACTCCCAAACACACACACAGTCACACACACAGAAGCCCAGAGCGACTTATCAGGGGAGCAGACCTTGTTTATCAGAAACGGGCACAAAGAAAACAAAGACTTCCCGTGTAGGGATTCGGGACAAGAGGGGGGCTGATTGGATGGTACTACCTCTGCCCGGGATCAGAGGGAGGAGCATGTGTGAGCCTCCTCAGAGCGCCACGAGAGCAAAGACTCCCCCATGGAGACGATGGCTGTTTGTTTTGCGTTTGTTGTTTTTTTAAAGAGATTTGAACCACACACTGCAGAGTGTGACGTCACTCCTGTGGGTGATCGCGAGAGGGACTGATGGAGTCGAGGCTCTCCGCTCACAGCTTCCCTCAACTCATCACTTAACGTTTACTGACTGCCTCTTGTGAGAGAATGTGTGCACTTACATGAGTGTGTGTTTGTGTGTGTGTCTGTGTGTGTATTCTAAGATGAATGTATGCCAAGAGAAGGGGGCTAAATTCCTTGTTTTATGTTTTTTTATTTAAATTTGTAATGAAATGAACTCCGGTGAACTCCTAGAAGAAGGGTGCA
Source organism: Thalassoma bifasciatum (assembly GCA_008086565.1). NCBI lineage: Eukaryota > Metazoa > Chordata > Actinopteri > Labriformes > Labridae > Thalassoma > Thalassoma bifasciatum. Next base: position 1,193,612 of record RPOG01000058.1, read on the forward strand.
TGTGTCAGTGTGTGCGCGCACGTTTGAGAGACCCTCCTTTAGTCTTGCAGCAGTGTGTGTCTCCCTCTGGTGTTACTCTTTGGTATTTCATCCCACAGACTGAAGCTTCCTCGCTGGAGAATTTCCAAGAGACTGCACAGAAAAACTGAGAGAACGAGGAGCTGGCATCTGCCGTCAGCAGACAACTAGAGATAGAGAAATATGATGTTTGTGATATCTTGAGATTTCTATGTCTGTTTTTTTATGGTTTTGTGTTTCTACAGTCCTGTGAGAGTGCCACAGAGCAGTAACATTAGTGCGTCTGTCTGTCTGTCTGTCTCCGTCATCTTTAAAAATGTTAACATAGAGCTAACACACAAACAGGAACTCTGCATATGTAACTGATGCTCACTGCCTATTGATGTGTTCAACCACAAGGAACTCATGCACACACAACCTGTAAACATATAGGAAACAGGCTTCACCAGTCTTATACTTTAATCCATTTTGTCATATCTTTTTCTCTATGACCTCTTCAAGACACTCCAAGGGCTTTTTTTTTCCTCCAGTGGAGTGTGTGTATGTGTGAGGACGTGTGTGCGAGTGTGTTTTCGGTTAATCCCAGTCCATCAGCTCCCTGTTTACCAGGACAAACAGCTCTCTGATCCCTCCCTGTTGGACACCCAGACTCGGTAGCTTAAACCGACGGCAGACGCGTCGCATAAAAGAACAAAATGCTGCTTCTTCTTTTCTCTGTGCTCTCCCGAGGACGTATCTACAATAGGAAAGGAAGCCGGGGAAACGAGTGTTAGGATATCAAAGAGATGTGGCCGAGGTGTGTTAGGAGACTTGATCAGGGACAGAATAATGAATGCAGAGAGAGCTGAGAAGAGGGAAGAGTTGAACTGTGGGTAACTAAGAGCACAGCAGCTGACATATCTGAAATCATGACTGTATATCTCCTCCTGAAAGCCCACCTGCAGTATTTCTCTTTTCATATCTCAGACAGCAGAACAGAAGCATCAGCGTGTTGTTCCTTTTTCAACCATCATGCTTTCTGTTTGCTTCCCTATCACTGCTGCTGCTTGTCAGGGCAGGGGAGCTGATTCATGAACCTTTTATACCATTTCACCTTCCTCCAGTGGAGGAGGGTTTTACACAGGACGAGTCCGCGCATCATCTTTGTGGTGAACGCAGTAGAGAAACGAGGCCATTGACTGATTCCATGTCTGAGCGAGTGATTGTGTGAACGTTTTATTTTTGTTTTTATTTTATTTTTATTTGTTTGGGGTTGTGAGACTGAGGGAGTGAATCGATTGTTCTGATATTTGGGGCGGGGTTTTAAGTGAACTGACATGTCCAGGCTTCCACACTGAGCTGATCCAAATGTAGAAAATAAAACGAAAAAGTTTACAGAACAATAAGAGAGAAATGTTGATATCTGCCTCTTATTTTTGAACACACACCATAAAAAAACACTTTTACTTTCAGTCAGTGTATCTTCATTTGAAGATGTCTCGTGTTTTGTGTTCACCGCTCGCTGACTCAACTGACGAACATGAAAACTGGTGAGGTGCCTCTTTCGCTTTGGTGGAAAATGCAAAACTTGTGAAGGTCAAGCACAAGCCGGACGACTTTTAGATTTCTATCCATTGAAAAACATGTAACATCACATACATTACGCACAGATTTGACCAATTCTTGACATTACAATCCTTGGATAACACACTTTGCACCAGACATTAAATCTCAGAGAAGTTTCAAGTTCAATGCAGGGACAAGAAAAGAGGAAATGAAAATTGTAAATAATCATGAGTTGTGTCTCAAGTCGCCTACTTCTGTACACTGTAAACTGCGATTTTGCACATTTATTATTCTAGCACATTATTCTAAGTTGACAAGACAAAAGATCACTGAAGATGTTGTTATAACATAGTTATAAGCTGCCATTGTCTTAATTACAATATATATTCCAACTTGAGATTCCTTGTCCAAATAAAGCAGTAATGCATGTTGACTTGACAATCACTTTAGCCCCTCCCAGCTGCACTTTAAAGCTGCAGCTATCAAGTCATACCCAGAATGCCCTTGTGAATTGTAACCAACAGTTACACCATGAGAGAGGGAACACAGTACTTATATTACCTTGTTAAACTCACGTTCCATCTCTCACAGCATAGGAGGCAAGTTTTAAGGCTTAAACTACAACCAATCACAGGGGAGAGCTCAAAAAGTTATTTTTTCACTTAGTAGAGTTATTGCACCGTTCATGTTTTCATTGTGCACTCATAAGCAAACTAGATTGTGTGAAGTAAGCAAACAGAAAAAGGAATCCACTTATAATATTGAGAAAGAGCAGGACTCTGTGGCTTTAGGATTGTCATGTGCTGCTTCTGCGTGGAGCACCCATGGGTATAAAAAGATAGTCATCTTTTTTATCGCCCATCGTGCTGTTGCAGAATTGAGTCAAGCAGGATGTTTGGTGGGAATCTGAATTAACATGGCTGTGCAGTGTGAAGGTAACAGTCGGGCGGCAGGCTCGCTACATGTTGAGTGGATTATTCAAACTCCTTGACTTGATCTGTTGAATTATTCATTTTCAGGATTAAACCCAGAGAGAGCCATCAGGGAGACGAATCAGACCACTGAGTTTTACTGACACATTTTTAATAAAACATGCTCTATTTCACAGAGCATTTTCTCTCTGATGAGAGGATCCATCCAGCTCAAACTCTGTCTCTATTAAGGTTTTTTTTTTTAGAATTAAAGAAAGAACCAGGTCCCAAAAGTTTGAGTATTTTCATGTTTCCAGACATGAAACAGCAGGAACACTCAGGTGTCAATTAGTCAGCCTGCTGCTTAATACCTCAATAAAGTCTTCAAAAGGAGTCTTCTGCAGAGAGACAACATCATGCAAATGAAATGAGTCTCTCTCACTCTTGTTAAGGAGATTTAGAGCTGCTGGAGCTGAGGGCTCTGCTGTGGTTTGTGCTGCGAGTGTGGAGCCTTTGATGTGAAGAAATGGATCAAAGTGAATGAGGCTGCAGCCCGGAGGAAAACTCCAAGAAGAGATGGAATAATGAAGCGAGAGGGGAAGAAGAGAGTGAATCTGTGAGTCAAGCAGTAAGTGTGTCCCTCTGGTTTAGATCTCTCATTGATCAGTGATTGTAAACAGCCTCAGTGGTGATGATACAAAACAATCTTTGTTTCATGTCAAGTTTTGAACTAAAGGAAGCAGAGTTTTCCACACAAAGATGTTTATTTCATAAACAAGGTTATGACTCTATGACATGGTTTCAGTGTATGATGTAGAGTCCTTGTACTGCCTTAGTTTTCCTCTCATATTGTTAGATTCTTATACATTGTTCAGTCTGAGGTTTTTTCTTTGACAAGGTCTTTATTTACTGTTTGTTTGCTGAGTTTTCGTTCGTCTATTTTTTGACTCTTTTCTAAAAATCATTTTATAAAGTAATGTTTTTAAAGGTGCTATATGAATAAAAGTATTATTGTTATTGTGACAGATTACATACAGCAATGACAGCTGTTTTGACACAGTGCTGGAGCTAGTGTTAGCTAGTTATAGTAATTTTAAGAGAGATTTAATTTAAGCTTTGAATGAACACAAACACTGAATTGTACACTTCATTACTGATTTAGACTGTTAATGATTTTATGTGGTGGCTCAGTGCTTCATAGAGCCTGTTCACACAACAGAAACTAAAATCTAAGCAAGTGTCAGTCTCTTATTTTTAGAAGAGAAAGAAACTAAACCAAAAAAGTAAACAATAACTTGCTGATAGGGTAAAATATTTTTTAGTGCCAAACTCAACTCAAAGTCACCTCCAGCCTTTCTGGCTTTTTTTCTGTATTTTATTTATAAATTTTCAGTGTGTAATACAAGAAATAAGTACAAGAAGAAACAGAGGTAAACAGATAAAGACAAGTACACATATGCATGCCAACACACACACACGCACACACACAAAGAAAAAAAAAACTTTTCAGTGGACATATAGAATAGAATAGAATAGAAGTTTATTGTCTGACACAAAGGTGACAGAAATTCATCTTATGACAGGCCTCAGTTGCATCAAAGACACACATTCACACATTCCCCATCATACTAGTACACACATACATAACAATAATCATTACACATTATAAATTGCTAATAAAGTAGAAGTGCACTACATAGAAAACACTGATAAATGTATAGAGACATAACATTTTTCTTGAAAGATAAGACAGAAAAAGTTGTCTTCTGGCTTTAAACAGCCTTCAGTTAAAGTTGAATTTACACAGAAATGAACTCATGTTAAATCTAAGTCTGTTACAATGAAGTCTGAACCTCACACCTGAGGGCAGCGGCTCTAGCTCTGAATGCATAATATGAGCTTGATCAATCTTTAATTATATGGTACCAAAAGACCTGTTGGGACAATATCACAATTTGGTGACAGTACTGAAGTTAGTCAGAAATACTTCATGTAATTTTTTTTTTTTTTTACATAATGCATCTTTGTTTTCCCTTTCTTTTCTTTTTTTCATATATTCAGGTCATGAGTGTGTGCAGTCACATGGGGGGGCAGCGGTTTAATTCAGGATCACTTATCAGTTATGACAACCATTTAGGATTTCTGCATTGTTAGGTTTCCCACATTCAGTGCAAAATTATTTATAGAAAAACAGATCCTATAATAGTCCTGGTGTATTTGTAGCCACATCCAGTTTTCTTTGGGTAAACATGCATCATAAATATCAGCCTGTGGTTGCTGTGTTTGTTAATGAGTTGACTGAAGACTTCAAATGATGGTTTCTGTCTGGATTCAGCAGCAGCTGTGCTCTCGCTTTATTTATTCTGTCCATCTGTCCAGAGCCTTGCTGACACATCCACAATCTGTAAAGTGTTTACAGAACAGATGACATCCGTCTGACTCAGCTCACACAAACACAGACGTAGGATTTAACTTTTGTTTGTCCTGAAGTTAGATTTTAAAGCATGCTTGATTTTCCTTGATTTGTACTCTGTTTGTTTCTGAGCTCTGGATAGTTACCAGGTCAGAATTACACAGAAATAAAGCTTTTACAGGAAATTATGATCTGACCTGCCCAGAAATCAACTGGATCACAAACAGATCAGATTCACAAACTGGTTTAAACCTTGAGTCAATGATCCTCCTTAGTCCTTGAGATGCCGAAGAACAATCATGTTTAAATGATCAGTAAACACAAAAGTTCAGATCAGACCTGTTTG